>JAUJYV010002169.1:0-13560 GCA_033995625.1 Ophyiulus pilosus
ATACAACCCCCCCCCCCCCCCCCCTCGCTCTTGAGGTACTCCTTTTTTGAATGGTCCTTAAATCAAAAACAGAGGAATAGATGAGAAAATAAACATAAGCAAGTCACACACCTTGTAAAAACATCGCCATAAAAAGGGCTATAAATGTTTTAAAAAAACACTCAAGGGGGTAAAGAGGAGGAGGAGATACAAGGAACACTTCCCAAATCAAATTAAAGCTAAAACTGGGGGATGGGCCTTTAGTTACGATGGCACATTGCCAGGATTCACCTGTTCAAACAATACTTAAAACTAAGAGGAGGTGCAACTGAAAAGGCCAATGAAGGGCCCGTATTTTTCGATCTTATCTGAGATGGGCGGTGCCACCTGTTATCTTCTGGAAACCCTAGAGGGGCTGCCAGTTCCGTTAACTTTTCTCCTTCACTTAATTACTGATGGCGTTGTGATTCGGTTGCTGCTGTCCTCCTTAATTTCCTTAAATTTCGCTTTAATTTTGAAATCAGAAGTCAATTGAAGATGGCCGATTCAGATTCCAATCCAGAGCAATCAACGAAAAATTTTAACTCCAATGAAATGAACGGTGGTAACAACAACATCAACCAGGCCCTTCTCAACCTGATGAATCAAACAGGTTATGGCATGATGCAAGAGAACGGGCAGCGCAAATATGGCGGCCCACCACCAGACTGGCAAGGGCCCGCGCCTCTCAAAGGCAGCGAAGTTTTCGTGGGGAAAATCCCTCGGGATTGTTTCGAGGACGAGCTGGTGCCCATCTTCAACAACATTGGCAAGATCTACGAAATGCGTTTGATGATGGATTTCAGCGGTTCCAACAGGGGCTACGCCTTTGTCATGTACACCAGTGCTGAGGACGCCAAAAAAGCCATCCAGCAGCTTAACAACTACCAGATCCGTCAGGGAAAGTACATCGGGGTGGTAAAATCTGTGGACAACTGTCGATTGTTTGTAGGAGGAATCCCTAAGACGAAAACCAAGGAGGAGATAAGGGAAGAGATGTCAAAGGTTACTGAAGGAGTCGTGGATGTCATCCTGTACAACAGTCCCAAAGACAAGGCCAAGAACAGGGGCTTTGCCTTCATCGAATACGAAAGCCATAGGGCAGCTGCCATTGCCCGTCGCAAGCTTATTCCAGGAAGAATCCAGCTTTGGGGCCAAACGATCATGGTGGATTGGGCCGAACCAGAACCGGAGGTCGATGAAGACATCATGGCAAGGGTAAGTACCATTGCTTATTTATGGCCCTAAAATTTCCAGAAATTCTATTTGCTGAAGATTCTATAGATTCACTTTATAGATAGATAGCTATAAAGTGCTGTTAGTAGAACAAAATCTGTCTTTTGTCAATGAATTAACGTTTAAGTGATGCGATATTAAATATTTGGTGTGAATGGAAGCAAAAACAAAACTGATAGCTATCTCCCCAATTAAGGCGCCATCTTGAATGCTAGGCAAGGGCCTGCAAGTACGTGAATGGACCTATATGCAGATTTCATCACGGGACTTAACTGGACTGAAATTTTATAAAATATATTAGGTTCCTTCATGGGAGCGTTGGTTAACGCAAGCCGTAGACGGTGTTTTGGGCCATTCAAAACTTTCGGCCCCAAAATTCATTCAAAAATTGACCCGTTTTATACCCCATGGCCGCACTGTGTTCATTTCATTCCTGGGATGGAATAACACCGTTTGTGGACTATTTGTGAAAAATTGGATTATTTTAAAGGAAATTTGGGTACTGAATAGCTTGTTGAATGGCCCGAAACTGCGTCCGGCTGGCATCACCAGCCCTCGCGTGAAGGATCCAATATTATAAGCCACGTGAGTAGTGTACACAGCCAAGTAAACTTTTTTGGAGATTAAATGTCACAAGTCTGTGCAGTACGTACATATCTTTCTGATTATTTACCAAACTTTTCCGATAACTTTGAAAATTTAAAGAAATTCGATTTCAAGGATGAATGTCCCCGAATGTTGTTTCAATGCTTTTTGTATGAATTTAAAGTATCGTTCCTGAAGTTTTGAAAATCCCTCTTTATCGAAATATAAAATTTTACAACTGAACAACCAGCGTAAAAAAGTTGTATATAAAATTACATGCAGGGTTGTTGAAATGGACCTTTTGCAGAAAATGTCATGCTTTATGCAAATGTCAGCACTAATTTAAAGCGAAAGAGAGTCTTATTATCATATATTTGTTGCAAAGTAATATTATGTATCCGAATGGTTTTGAGGGCCCCAATCCAAGTGTTATTTTTCTATAGCAGTGATCATCATAGGTTCTTTTATATAATGAAACTGTATACAATGTATATGTATTGTGTAGTTTTACAAATCTATAGTAAGCGGCTGATCTGGTTAAATTGCCCAATTAATCAATGTCAATCGTATAAACACAGTTGGGAAAGGTCAGGATATTTTGTACACACAAAACCCTAACATTATACACGTTGTTAAGCCTTTCGGATACCCTTTTATTTTTTTAATCCTTTGGTCACATTTACGCGAAATTATAAATTCTGGTCAAATTTACACATAACTATATTATACAATGTGCTTCGATCATTCAGAACTGCTATACAGACGGCATCACGTGGCTTATATTAATGCAGGGATAGAATAAAAAGTGTATCCAATAAAGTAAGGGGCCATTCAAAAAAGGTCGTTCTCAATAGGGGGTCTGCTAGCATGTGACCTCACGTCCACTAATGATGGAATTTTTCAGTTTTTGGATTTTCTGTTTGAGTTGTAAAGGCCAGTGAAAGGGGAAATCAAAACCAGAAGAAATGTCCCGTATGACCAAATCTGCATAAGGTCCATTGTGTTAAGCACAATTTCATCGTCATAAGCCATCGTAGCTACAGCCGGAAACGTAAATTTCGGTGGATATAATGGCGCGCATGCGCGAGAAATTACAGAAAACTAAGCATGAGTGACGATTCGTTGTTATCAAATGCATGAAATGATTGACACGTCATGTCTGCTTTTTATCTTCGCGGAATATATCTTTTATAATCGTTAGTAAGTTTTCCTGTATACGTACATTTATACACGTATGAAAATACATTAAAAAATACGTGCACTTTCAAAATCAAACTCAAAACGAAACCAGAATTTTATAGTTGTTGTGCTCATTCTATAATAAAGCCCATGACGCATTTTAGAAATCCTTTTCAAAATTTCAATATTATAAGTTGTTTTTCGAACGACTTATATATTAAGGACTTTCCAATCCGACCAATCCCAACCTGTTTTGATCAGTCCATGGTCGGGTTGGAAAATTTGGAAACCTATTTAGCAGATATTAATAATGTATATGGTTAGTTTCAATCGAGATTACTGGCTCTCATGAGGCTAAAATAAAAATGTTTTTAAAGTAAGGGCCATAGGGCGAATTACAATCAGTACATGTAGCAAAAAATTGGTGTGACCGTGTGACGATAAACATCCTCGATGATGCCGACTGATTTGGCATGGTAGTATAAAAGGGGACTATAGATTTGGTGGGAAAAAATCCACACAACAGTCCTGAAAAATCGTAGTTTTACAATTGCCTATATTGAATTTCCTAACGCCGGTTTAAGTAGTGTTATTTATGACATTGTGACAGGAAAAATAAACAAAAACAGTACAAAAAATTTGGGCCCAATTTTACACGGCGTGTCCTCGTCAATGGTGACTACTTGTGTAAGAATCTATTGCTAAATTGTATTAAATGTAAATAATTAAATTATGCAGTATTGATATTAACAAACGTGTAATGCAAAACTAATTCTTACAAATCTGTTTTCAGCTATACGAAATCTAGTCTGTGATTTGGATCAACTATTATTTACATGAACATATTCCAATGTAGTTCCATTTCTATAGGGCATTTCAGTTTTCAAACAGTATTTTTTATATATCTCGATCACTGCATGTATATGTGATGGTAATTTTGGTTAATATGCAGGTTAAGGTGCTCTACGTGAGAAATCTAATGGAATCAACGAGTGAGGAGACCATACGTGAAAAATTCGAAGCCAAAAATCCTGGTAGTGTCGAAAAAGTGAAAAAATTGCGTGATTTTGCATTCGTACACTTTACCAACCGGGAACACGCGGAAGAGGCCCTACTGGATTTAAACGGTAATTATGATATGCATATATTTTAATACACACGTTTCTGACAACATTGTCTAAAACAAAAGTATTGTCAATTGTTAGCTTTGCTGGGATTTTCGTTATTTATTCGGTTTTAGGAAAAATGTGCATATCAAAAGCCCATAAATGCCTAACTAAACTTGACCTAACTTACCCTGACCAATTATGACAGTGGACTATTTTCACGTGCGCTTTTTGGTCACTGGTAATTGTGTGTATGCATGTTTTCTCTAAATCCCAGAAAATGTTATAATCTTACTGAGAATTGCGAATTGTACATGTATAATTTTAAATCCGTACATTACTTATATAATTTTAAATCCATACATTAAATATATATATATATAGTACACTGGTAAGTCCAGTAAAAACAGCCGGAGACGCTGTTTAGGGGCCCTTCAAAATGAACGTCCCCAAAGTGCCTGGAAACTGTGTTATTCCATCCCAGGGATAGAATGACACTGGGACATGGGGTAGCGGTATATATGGAGGGGCCAATTTTCTAATGGATGCCCATTTTGAATGGTCCCGAATGGACTTATTTAGCATCTACGGCTGGCGTTATCATGTAGCCCTCGCGTGAAGGGACCTCAACTTTTTCATGCACCCAGTCAAAACTTTCAGATCTTAATTACTAAATTAGTGGGAAAGCTAGCAGTTTTTATTATTTAAATGTGTAAAACGCCTGTTTTGTCTTTGGCAATGTATTTAGAAAGTGACCTAGATGGGTCTCAAATCGAGGTAACATGGGCCAAACCGCCTGATAGGTCAACCGGAAGAAACTTTAATCGTGGATCGCCACAGGCCAATTCAATGTCACCGTATTCTTACAATGCATCTTATGGCATGCATGATTTACAACAACTAAATTACAACGCAGTGGCAACACCTGCAATGGTCAACGCGCCTATGGGAGGGTAAAGACATTTTCACTTTTCCTAAATCTAAATGCTCATGTTTGTTGAAACTTAATAGCCCTCGTCAATAATGACGCAGTTGAGATAAGATTGTTTTAATGATGGCGTAAAGCGCATACGTCAAGAGATTTGCCAAGCTTAATAAATATGAAAAGGAATGATACAAGTCACATATTGAGATCGAATAAATATCTCAAAAGTCGGACAAAAAAAAAATTATATTGTAAAGGTGATCGTAACTTTGTGAGAACTGCTGCTTATCTATAAAAATATGTGATAAACACAAACAAAAACGCAACATAAAAATTGGGGGAAAAATGTTTGACAAATAGTATAAGAGTAGAAATGAAACCTTTGGAATCTGTTTAAAAATAGAAGGACATTTTTTAAAAAAATGAAAAGTTACAGTGCAAAATCCATCTATAGAACCATGGCCAATTTGAAACCATTGAGTGAAACCGAACTATAAATTATATTCTATACTATCAATTGTTTAAAAAAGGTACAGATTTTAAGGTTCAACGGTGTTTAGAGGCATTTTGAGACCTAACAATAAGATATAGAACGTGTCTAAAAGCATACTCTTGGGATTGGTGAAAAATAAGCTTTCAGACAAGTTTATTTATACACGAGTCCTAAGTCGGGACCGGCTCATTTTATGCGTTTAGAAAAGTTATTAATTTACACAGGATGCATTTAGACAGGTTCTACTGTAGTTATAGATACAAACTAGAACGATGCATAAATAAACATCAGGGTAGAGATAAAATGAAATAAGATTAGTTCATAAGTAGTTTTAGTTATACAGTGTAACCTTAATCATCCAAACATGGCGGGACTGTCAGTGACTGCTACAAACATTTTTAATGTAGTTTTACCTTCAGTGCAGCAAAAGCAAACAATGCTTAGGGCCCTCAGGCTTAAGGGAGCTTCCCGAGGGTTCATATGTTTCTGTTCGGTATATAGGGTGTGTAACTGCTAATGGCTGTGAAACCGCCATGATGGGCCCAACATAAATTTTGCTTGTGGGCCCACAATTTACATGTATAGTTATGGCACTGGGTACCTTCCAATATAATATACTTTTAAGCATTGTCGTCTGTGTAATGTTACTTTTGAAAATGTTCTAAACTATGTAAAAACCTATACAATATCCTCCACATAACTACAGCAACAAGTTACTCCTCGAAGCATTAGCGTGAATGAAATGCTTTAATTCTGATTTTGGAAAACATTTTCCATCGTTTTCACGTCATACACATGTTGGTTGAGGTTTAAGGGTCCAAAGGCGACTACGGCTATAAAGGGCCCAACCGGTTACGAGTTGATCCTGTAGAGGGTCTACAGGGCCAACCAGTTAATTTATACATACATGCTTTATCGCGTGATTCATGTGACAGAGAGGACGATAGATTGACTGGGCCCCAGTTCCGAAGAACGCCTTAAGTTAGCCCTTACAGGAGGCCCAGCTAATTAGCACAGGAAAACAAAACGATTAGAAAGGGGTGACGTCCTATGCGTCAAATATTACAAATACGATAATTAATACGAACACTACCCTGATGATCATGGTTTTACTGCATTTGTTACTACATTACTAGATAGGAAAAATGTAAAATTCTACTTTGTAGGTTTGCAATCTAGTCTGTTGGGAATTTGAAACCGACCATTATTTATTTTAGTTTTTTCCCCTGGTTACACAGTATGTCTTCTTTAAAGGGTTAATCCAAATGTAATAAAGGTGTCGGATGTAACTAAAATAAATATTTACAGAAGAGGGTCATATGGCATGAGATCCCCAATTAGAGGCAGAGGTCGTGGTGCTGCAGGACTGCGTGGAGGACGTGGGTTTTACGCTGGGGGAGGTTCTCGCCACCCCGAGGTAATTGACTAACCATTTCAGAGTTTCAAAATAAACTTTTGCATATTGGGCATGATTTTTTTTAATCGACACATTTCCATTTGTAATGCATGGCTCAGTATCGATTTTATGATTTCCATCCTGGACTTCACATTCTACCAACTAATCAAGTACCAATAAGGCAAACCAAATTACCAGTTCAGGTCAGCATGCAAGCAATACTAACAGCATCCACTCTGCTTTATTACCCATTTCTTAAAAATGTGTTTTTATGTTTTGAATTTTTGATGTTTCCAAATGGAATTCAGGCTTTATAATTCTTGGGAAATCCATGTACAGTATAAGGGCCCACCTGAATTCCATATGGTCCTATATGTCTATGTCTGTCTAACTAACTAACACCTTTTCCTACGCTATATCGCCTCTGATTTTCATTTCTATAACATGCATTCGATAGAAGGCATTGTTAAATGCAAATTATAATGGTAATTTTTTTAGCATATTTATCGATTTAAAACGCAGTTCAAACCCAGAATAATTTTAATGTAAATTTGAATCTGTTTAGGCATTGGCTGATTTCTGCCAAAAGCACAACTTTGGAGAACCAGTTTATTCGTTGGTTTCAGGAATGGTAAGACAACAAGGACCAAGCAATCCATCAGAACAATTATTTGCTTATAAGGTAATTCAATCTTTCATAAGGTCCTCTTATTTCAAATTCGTGTTAAACAATTTTTGGTCTACATTGGAAAAAATTTAATACAAGTCCATCTTTTCAAACGCTATCAAGTTAACGTATAAATCTGCACTATACAAATATCTCAAATTCAAATAAAAAATTCAAGGTTCAAGGATTTCAAGATTTATTCATTTCATTTTCAAGGACCCTTTCCATAACGACCAATTAATTGTCACACATAGAAATTTTCCAACCTTGACAGGAAATTCCAGCATAAAATAGTGTTTAAGACGAATTTCAGGCATATTACAAGACTTTTGCTGAGGTGATACAAATCAAATTCGAGCACATTTAGGGTCCATTCAAAAATTGACATTCCATCCCCCCTTCTTCATAGACGTCCTTATTATTATTTTTTTTAAATGGGTGTCCATAAAATTTATTGGAACACAGAAAGGTCCATCGTATAAATTCCCAAGCAACCGCCTCGCTGCCAATTACACGACATTTTTCCAGATTTTTCTGATTGACGTAAATTTCCTGACCTCGAAGGGAAATTCCATCATAAAATTGGTGTTTAACATAAATTTGAGCAAAATTCCTGACTTTCCTAAGGTTTTAAAAAACCAAGTACATTTGGGACTGGGGGCACATTTCTTCTGGGGTCCCTTTCCCCTGCCACTGACCTTTAAAACAAGATTGAACAGAAAAGTCAAAAACTGGAAAAAAATACCATCATTAGTAGACGTCTATAGTGGCTTCCCCCCTCCACACCCCCTCTTAAGGATTTCCTTTTCGAATGGCCCCTTACCGACTTTCCTGATATCAAAGGTGGCTTGACACCCTGTACCCAGTAGTTAATAAATTAGAAACTTCTCCAAATTTATCCAAATGATAATGCCACCGTATGAATTGCACTATATAAATATGATAATGTTAACCAATCTTCAAAAAAATGATTTATGTTTTATTTATGTTGACAAAAAACAGTATCGTCAAAGCCAATATATACGTTCAAAATTTTGTACAAAACTTCCCCAAAGACTGTTTTTTTTTTCCACCAATTTCTTTAGTGTTTCTGTAACCATCTTGATCAAATAATGTCACACCCATTTACTTGCGTTTTATCATTATGAGTTTCAAACGTTTTTTCCTCATGTCATCATGTTATCAAAACCTCGATACCATTTTTATATGAAAAGTCAAACAAAAAACGCTTCACATGTTATATTTTTTTTCTTCTCCCCTTACAGGTTGTTATACCGAATTGGGGCACTCACAACCCGGCTCCGAACCAATTTTGCCGAGGCGTAGAAGAAGCTAAGCAATTGGCAGCTCAGTGCACGATGATGGAAATGGAGGCCTGGGATGGTAAACAAGCTTATCAAATTTCATAGAATTTTATAAAATATTTGTAGGAAAAAAAAGCATTGTGAGCTTTAGCAGTAGATAAATGTTAAAGACTGCTCTGTATAGATAACTGCATGGGAATTTGAAACAAGATAGAATCCTATCGTACCTGTTTCGTTCTTTGTACTTTTCATGACTGTTTGCCAGCCACTGTTATCCTTGTATTGTTTTTTTATGTCGTCATAGACTTATCTAGTGACCATCCCTCGAGTCCACAATCCCCTCCTCTGTCGTCATCTGCGCCGCTTAGTGCTTATTCTGACGTTGGTAGTCCATCTCATTCGCCCTACTCCCAAGTTTACTTGACCAAAGAATTCTCGCCCTCAATGGCCCCAATGGGCCTTTCGTGCGTTAATATTGCCCCAGGACTTGGTGGAAGATACAAGAGTAAGAATCATGTCGACAGACATTACGTTGCATGTTCATTGAAGTCCACATTTTCAGTTGTGGCTTCATTTTTTGCATGCATCGTTATATGTACAATTTGCACAATTTTCAAACTCTTGAAATGGATATAGTGAACAAACTGATGTTGAAAAGTTTGTGAATTTTGTGAAGTTTGTGAAAAGTGTGTGCCTTTCGTTATCTTGAACTGTCAAAAACTGACAGATGGACACGATTTTTTTTTGTTATCATTTCTAAAAACTTTACAAAAACTATTGTTAACTTTGAAATACTAATAGACCAGTGTTTTTGAACCTTATCCAGCTCATACCGCACTAAACAAGGTCTAAAATTGTTGCTGCACACTGAACATTTAAGGGACTAATAAAATTATAGTTACACACTGAACAAAGGTCTAAAATTGTCAAGGCACACTGAACAAAGGGCTAAAATTGTCAAGGCACACTAAAGAAAGGGCTTAAATTGTCAAGGTACACTGAACAATAGGCTAAAATTGTCAAGGCACATTGAACAATAGGCTAAAATTGTCAAGGCACATTGAACAATAGGCTAAAATTGTCAAGGCACATTGAACAATAGGCTAAAATTGTCAAGGTACACTGAACACAGGACTAAAATTGTCATGGCACAATAAACAAAGGGCTAAAATTGTCAAGGCACACTAAAGAAAGGACTAAAATTGTCAAGGCACATTGAACAAAGGCTTAAAATTGTCAAGGCACACTAAAGAAAGGGCTAAAATTGTCAAGGCACACTGAACAAAGGGCTAAAATTGTCAAGGTACACTGAACAATGGGCTAAAATTGTCAAGGCACACTGAACAATGGGCTAAAATTGTCAAGGCACACTGAGTAAAGGGTTTAAATTGTCAAGGCACACTGAACAAAGGGCTAAAATTGTCAAGGCACTGAACAAAGGGCTAAAATTGTCAAGGTATACTGAACAATGGGCTAAAATTGTCAAGGCACACTGAACAATGGGCTAAAATTGTCAAGGCACACTGAGTAAAGGGTTTAAATTGTCAAGGCACAATAAACAAAGGGCTAAAATTGTCAAGGCACACTGAACAAAGGGCTAAAATTGTCAAGGTACACTAATAGAAGGGTTAGAATTATCGTTGCACACTGAACAAAGGGCTAAATTATGTCTAAAAAGTTGTACTCTCATTTTTTCAATGAAACAAAGAAAAATTGGAGTAAGAATATTTTAAATTTGTACAAAAAGTTAAATAAAACTTTCACGCTCCTCCAAACCAGTGTACCAATAACGTACCAGGTGAAATATAAACCCTTTATTCCATACAAGATATCGTATGCTTCTATAAAGCAATTTTCCAAATAAAGCTGACATTTAAACCTGCTTATTATTCCAAAAATGATAAAGGAATTCAATCCGATTAATCTTGTCACTGTTATCAATGTACATAGTTTATAAATTATAGTGTACTTCCCACACTCAAAATGATAAAACCTTCAAAAGATAGTAGAAATGATTTATTGCAATGGAATCTGTAATCATTATATATTTTTTTTATTCACGTCTTTTAAGGTTGCGACATGCCTTCGCCATTTTACGGATATCCACCAAATGCCTATTCCATGTCTGCCGCAACTACACATTATTAGAGAGCTGTGGTGAAGCGTGCCATTTCAACAAAACTGGATGCGACCGATGCAAGAAACCGGTGTTAGAAAATCAAAATCATTTTTCGTATAGTGTTTTATCGATCTTTGCAAAATTTCTAAGGCCTCGACACAAGTACATCGAGTAAGATTTTTTTTTTATTTCTTTGACCTGACCTGGACTGCGAGCAAACCAAATCCACTGAATTCAAGAAAAAAAACGTGAAGTTCATGAGCAATAAGATTCTTAATACTTTTGACACAATTGCCCCAATGGCAACATGAATATTTTACTCCGCTGTCCTTAGACGTGGTTCTGAATATTGAAAAGTTATCACGGAAACATCCCTTAAATTTCGAAGTATAATGCTCTAGGGAATTCGGTGACTGCTTATGTGATATCAAGGAACAAAAGTGAACTTTTCGTAAACATGAAAAGCTTTTGCTCACATAGCTACCAAAATTTGTGAAATTTAAAAACAAAATAATAATCGTTATTTATTCTTAAGACGGCGCCACACACGTGGGTATTCGGCGAGTGGCAATTATTCGCCAAAGTGATTGCCAAGTGGCAACGTCACCGATACACACATGCGTTAAATTTGATTGCCGACATGTTTTCAGTAACAAATACCCAAAATTGTAAGAAAAAATAACATTAATGGGCAATTATTGAACTGGCATCATTTTGGGAAACTTATTTTTCGACTGGAATTTTATTTGTTACACGAATTTATATTTTCGATTACTGGTAACAAAAATTTTAATTAAAAAAAAATGAATAAAATTCACTCATCAAATGCCATCAGCATATTCGTTCCTAAAGTATTGCAGATAATTTCAAAAATCTACAAAGATTTAAAAATGCAACAAAGCACATCGGACAAATTATGGAATACGACTGATATGAAAATCAAATAATACTAATATTCCATGCTGTAATTTAACTCAAAATTCAAAAACTACAAATTTACAAGCTTAATTTTGGATTTCTTTGTTTGGTTTGAAGTTTCAGACCAATAAAAAAATACTCAAGTTTTCTAACAACTTCACAAATAGACTATTTATTTATTTAGAGAATATCATTTTTTTGTTAACAGCAAGTTGTTTTATATGAAATGGAATCTAAACATCTATTTGCAGAGTGTGAATTTATGTGAGACACGACGAAATTTGCCAAATTTTCTAAATTTTAAACCCGACATCGATTTATTCGGATACGACATCTTTCAGTGATCTTTTACTCGAGTTGTACGTACAATATCTATGGTAAAGTTGTCATATCCTCTTGTGCTAATCTGTTGAAATGGCTATTAAATGCACCAATATTGTTGAATGACATAATTTTAGTGTGGCGAAAGTTCCGCCAAGATGAATCTACTTTTCGTAGATTTAGTTATGCCAAATCAGTAGCATGCTTATATTATTTTATGTATTCCATTGCGATTTCTTCTTATTTTAGTTAGCGTGTTGCATGTTTACCACTGTTTAGAGTTTGCAGTATACAGTGAATTTCATTTCAAATACGTTTTTGTTTTATGTCATGATAATGGTATGTTCCTACCCATTGTTGGCGTAGTTGAGTTATTGCTAGTCAAGTAGAATACCAGGTTCCAAACAATGCAAATTTAAGCATGACCAAGAGAACATTCCAAATATTCATAAACCTTGTTCGTTTTTGTAGTTTTATGGTGTTAGCACATTTTGCACAATTTCTTCCAACCTTTGTCATTGCTTCATGGAGGCTCCGTTGCCTTATTTGACCAAATTTTAATGATGACAAAGATCGCATGACATCTATTGCCATAAACACAATGGGAATATTTCTGTTTTCATCATAGTTATATATTACTCTTTTTAAGCTCTATGTTAATTATTTGATAATTGAAAATGTCCTCTGTTATTATAATCAATAAAATGGTTTAACATTGATGTTTGTTTGATTATGCTCGATGTCAGAATGTAAGGAGAAAATGTCAGCATCTTTGCTTTCCTTGGGCCCGAGGAATTTCAGCAGATGTTATGAGCGATTAATGTCCCGAGCTGGGATGCCACATATATGAACATTTGTTGTCATATAGTGTTCAACGCCGCACTTGACGTAAAGGGCCCCAACAACTTAAAGATCACCTCCAAACATAAGTTCGGGATGGACATTTGAGAGGACATCAAAAATAAGGGTAGGAGAACTGATACTCTTAAATTCATTGATTGATTCGTGCGTGATTAGTTGATTATTATTACAGCCTATCATTCGGTCATTTACTGCTTTTCTCGCGTTAAAGATCACTCGTGTCGGAGTTGGAGAAAAATTTACCTCGCTGAAATAATTAAGGCAGAGAGGCGGTACGAGGAAAGGGGCAGACAACCAACTATTTTACACCGGCCTTTCTCAAAAGTTTTGAAAATTTTCGTTAATCAAAAAAAATGTGATACAGTGGAACCTCGCATAACGAGCATAATTGGTTCCGGAGTCTTGCTCGTTATGCGAAACACTCGTTAAGCG
>JAUJYV010002170.1:0-13554 GCA_033995625.1 Ophyiulus pilosus
ATTGGCTATATGATCACTTCTGGATACATTGGATATATGATCACTTATGGATACACTGGCATATATTTGGTATTTATGGATACATTGGCAAATATTTGGTATTTATGGATACATTTGCATTTATGATCATTTATGAACATATTAGCATATAAGATCACGTATGGATACATTGGCTATATGATCACTTCTGGATACATTGGATATATGATCACTTATGGATACACTGGCATATATTTGGTATTTATAGATACATTGGCAAATATTTGGTATTTATGGATACATTTGCATTTAAGATCATTTATGAACATATTGGCATATAAGATCACTTATGGAAACAGTGGTTATACGATTAGTTATGCATACGTTGGTGTATATATAATAACTTATGGATATATTGGCATAATATTTGGTATTTATGGATACGATGGCATATATGATCATTTATGGCAATATTGGCATATATGATCACCTATGGATACGTTGACATATATGATCACTTATGGCAACATTGCCATATATTTATTATCATCCATGAATACATTAGTTTAAATGATCATTTATGGACAAGTATGCTATGAACGGGCATCACTTATGGCAACATAGTGCCATGGCATCATGTATGAATACAATGACATATGATCATGTATGAATACATTGACAGATGATCACTTATGGATACATTGGCATATATTATCATCCATAGATACATTAGTTTAAATGATCATTTATGGTCAAGTATGCTATGAACGGGTATATGCCGTCCATATATGATCAAATTCTGATATGTCCATATACGAGTAAATTTGCAAATATACCCAAATAAACGACTATATTTATACGCGAGTATCTTATACTTAACTTATCAATTTTGGATTTTTATGTCTTTATCAAAAAATATACAGTTGTAAGTGGAATGAACCTTAATACTTCATTGTTTCACAAACGCTACAAACTAAAAATATTATCAATTTTGTGTCCACGTGACATTGATGTCCACGTATACATCTCTCAATGGATTTACAGTCAAATTTGTATGGATTTGCAGTAAAAAACTGACTGCATTTTATACTGTAATTTTTACGAAAACTATCTTTTTAGAGATCAAATCAGAAGCCATTTGTCCTTCAGGAAATTGTTTTCGAAAGCCCCGACATGGTTATTGCAAAAAAAAATGTCCAGACTGAGACCATCAATTGAGACAAGGCTACATATATAATATATATATATGCAAGCCATTTTCAAACAACAACAATCCCTATTGACGTAATTGGCATAAAATTCATCGAGTTATATAAAAGGCAGCCCTTTGAAGAAAATACAATGTGCTCGAATGGTATAAAAGCAGTAGAGAGAAAATTGTAGGTCGTCCTTGTTGACTTTAGCAGTTCACTGCGAGTTAGCAGTCCCAAATTGACCCTTCCAGCATCACTGATGGAAAAATAACCGTTATGTTGACGTTTCTCGATATATGAGAGAGCATTCGGGCAACTTTTCACAGACTTACATCTGAATCATTCAATATCGCTTGTTATTTTTGGTCGAAAAGGTTGCGAGAAAGTCCAACTGCCCAAGTGGAATTATATATATATATATAACATTTTCAACTATTCTGCACAACGTTGATTGCGACGTTCATGCAAGGTTTCCCGAATTATATCCACTCAACAAGAAACTATTTTCACAAAAAGTCAAAAATGAATTTTATACTTGGCATACCAAAAAAAAAATACAGTATTTTGACAAACACTGAAATTATTTTTCAGAAAGAGAAAGGGATAAATTGCTTGAAATGACCTTTGGATAAGAGGTATCATCAAAAATCAATTCTGGATGAAAAATTAACTACCCGGTTCACTATCATAAGTCACTACCCGGTTGAAAAATTATATATGGTCATATGTAAAATGGGCATTAAAATGGCCATTTCAATTTTTTGTGTGTACGACAACTGGTTTTCGAATAATGAACGAATATGCAAGACTTTTGACCGCCCCTCGACTATCTAAATTGACGGGAGAAGTCCGATAAGTAATCCATTCCACCATTATTAAATTCAAAGGGTACCAATTAAGTAATAAAACTGGTTTACAGGCCTTACTTTTAAAATTACCCCTTAATGAACTACTGCTCCTCAATACACCGATGCATGTAGTGATTGCCGATATTCAGGGGCAACGTTTGGTTTTTCTTACATTTACTCCTCAATACACCGAAGCACATAATGATTGCCGATTTACAGGGGCAGCTATTTTATATGCCACGAACACACTGCATACATTTAATTTAAGATATTTCTCCAAAAAATTGGTCATACGGTCACGTTTTCTTCCCATACATGTTTCCAGATATACAGTATACATGGAAACACGAATTAGACATAATATGGCATATCTAATTTTCTCACTTGGGAAAGTATACAACAGGGTGTTTACAGTCCCAAAATTAAAAAACGTCCCTATATATATATATTTTTTATATAAATCTGGCAGCAATCCTCGAAAACGACCTAAGGGAAGATCATATAACACAGTAGATAGATCTTCGCATTTGTTCAAATGAGGACGTTGACAAGCTAGTGGCTGCCAAAGACAGGGGGCCCAACACGAGGATATACTCAGAAATGCATTGCTGGCACAGTTGTAAATGGGTTTTAGTGCAACTTGGCTCCATCTAATCTTTCCAGCAGCTTCATATTCTCTTAACTGCTCAGCACTTCAATTGCCCTAATCACCAGAGACACGAAAGTTATGTTTCTCGAGGGATTGCCACTTTTCCGAGTGCATTACAAGCAGGTAGAAAGAAGGAGTGTAAAAGGCAGTTTTGTCGTCGAAAAGGACACACATTAACATAAAAAAATGTTCCTGCAAACGCCTAATGTACTCCCACGTGGAATATAAACGTAGCCATTCAATAGCACAATTTAACGTTTTAATAAGCAAGTTTTAAAAATTGTTTCTAGGCTTTTATTAACACTGAGGAGGAAACATGCTCGGAGAATTTGATATATATCTCGTAAGATACATTTTATACATTTTTATACATAACTAAATTGTAGCATGTGTGTAAAATGTTTAAATTGGCAATTACACGAAACACCAAATTGTTAACTTGTATTTTTGTCACATCCAAATAGATTTTGTCATATGCGTTTATATAAAGCTAACTTTCACATCGTCATAATTGTGTCTTACTAATTGTCGTCAAATGTAAATTTGTAATCTGTTTCAAGGGGTGTTAACGTGTTTTATGTGTTTTGAAATACATCATCATTTGTGATGAAAATATGGCCAATTAATACCGGTATGTCATTTATATATTTAAACAAATGTGTAGCATATGTTTAAATTCAGTTTTTGAACACCGACTTTAAAAAAACCCAAATATGGACCATGTATGGACATATATGGCTAATTCCAAATATGGCTAGATCAGAAATTGGACACGTATGGACATATTTGGTCAGATAAGTCCATAAATGGCTAAGTACTATGACCATATCCTCACATATATCTCCAGATATATGACCATACTCACCCGTATATGTTCATGTATAACCCACAAATGTCCAAGAATGACCAACACATGTCCAACACATGTCCAAGAATGGCCAACACATGTCCAATAATGGCCCACACATGTCCAAGAATGGTCCATACATGACTGCATATCGCTCACACCCTATAGTATTCACTAGTTATATAAATCGCAATCACAGCTAGTACATTCGTTGTAAATGTAAATTTTTCTGAAAATAACTTTCAAAAATACTTATTGAAGCTACCAAAACATTTATGAAAACATTTTAATTAAAAACTTAGTCGAACTGCATAATATTTTTCCTTTTGGCTAAAGCCATACATGCAGAATGTGAGCGTGTTGTTTTTAATTTCGTCTCATGTGTGTAATGAACATTTACATCCAAACACGTTTTCCTTCTATTCAGTCTTATTCAACTTGCACTTTCTTAATTAATTTTTTTAGGACTGAATTTCTTTAGATTTTATGCAGCAAAAGATTTGTTTCATGAGAAAAATGGATGCATTTTCTGAAATTTGTACACAATTTTACGATTAAACAACAGGGTTAAAAACAAATATGGGCCATATATATAGGTGGCCAGAAATTGGGCACATTTATACATGTGTATGACTTGCTTTATCCATGTATGACCATATCCATCCAAATATGCAAATATTAGGTATTTACATAGTGGCATTATATAATTGGCGATCATATCTATGATTTATAATTAGCATAATTAATAATGTGGTCTATAAGTACCTAATTAAGGTCCATCAACGACTATATGGCCCATCATTGTCAAAATATTATTTACATGCATGACTAAATATTCGTCATAACTTCTCTGTGTAGTTTTTCACATTAAACTTGACTATAATTTATTTTAAAAAAATACAGTATTTCCACTTATTTTCTTCTCAGCCTTTCCGCTTAAAAACCATAAAAGAGGCAGATTTAATCATCAGTAAATTAGTCAACCAAATAGTCGTTGTATAAGAAAAACGAAATTAAAAAAAGGGTTGGTAATTAGTTTTTGATGAATGCCTTTGAAGAACTAGCAAAGAGATAAGTGTGTTTTTTTAAATTTGTATACGAAGCAGGCAAAATTTAAATTTTTGCAGCTTAAGAGAAGAATTAAAATCCCATTTACACAGAAGCGTTTAACGAAGCAGGAATGTTGGAAAGTTCATCCAACAAAACCGTAAACATGTTGGAAATTATGCACTCGGATCAGTGAAAAACTGGCATTATTATAGACAGGGAAAAATTCTATTAGTGGCAGTAAACATGCGGAAATAAGATAAAAACAAATATTTGACGAGGATTAAAGCCTCACGGATTTAGAAAATACCTAGAACGCTCTGTCGAGCATGTTATCAGATGATATCCAGAACATCTTACAAGAAGAAGGCAAACCAATCTGTGCAGCTAATGATATTTACTCAAAAACTAATTGAAAATCCATGCTTCTTCAAGATGTACTCGCACAATTTATGCCCTATAAAACATGAAGACTTTAGGAGAAAACTAAAATACTTTATGCTTATCAATTCAAACTGAGCTCGCAAGACCATATTAATCTCATCTGCTTTTCAGAAATTGTGTATTATAAAAGCATCCATAAAAATATATTCAATAACGCAAAACGTGGGACGGCGAGGCTAACTTTGGCGCGGGGAGGCTAACTTCGGGACGGCGAGGCTAACTTTGGGAAGGAGAGGCTAACTTCGGGATGGCGAGGCTAACTTTGGGACGGCGAGGCTAACTTTGGGACGGCGAGGCTAACTTCGGGAAGGAGAGGCTAACTTTGGGACAGCGAGGCTAACTTCCAGAAGGAGAGGCTAGCTTTGGGACGGAGAGGCTAACTTTGAAATGGCGGGGGTGACTTTGGGTCGGCGAGGCTAACTTTGGTAACATGGTAGCATATGTATGTGTTTTATCAATAATTTTCAACTCTAAGCATAATATATATTTGGAAAAATAGAAAAATAAGTTTACATAAAATATCCCCAAAATTTTGCAGCACACTTATTTGAAAAACATGCAAGTATTTTATGGACTATAAGACACACTTTTTTCTTCAAAAAATTGCCTCCAAAATTCAGGTGCGTCTTCATATGATGCAGGCTATAAAAAATTGCTTAAAAATTAAGGTGCGTCTTACAGTCTGTAGCATTTTATAGTCCGTAAAATACGGTATATTTTTTTATTTTTTTATAAACACCTATTTTGACTTACAACATAGTGACGTGACTGCTTGATAGGGTTAGCGCATATTCAATTAGTTTTTTTGAATAATTAGTTTTCATAAAAAAACCACATTAAGTTTGGCAATCAAGTCCACATTTTGATAAACGATTCATCGAATTTTCAGAACATATTAAAAGAAGCAAAAGCCAATTAGCAACATTTGCATTAGTTAATAGTACTTGGCTTATGCCCAAAGGGATTCTCATCATTTAAGCGTACTTTCGATGAGGCTAGCAATAATACCATCAACATTTTACGAGGGGGAAACAAAAGGGCGAAAAATTCTGCATAATTAATACCAACAATTAGAGCTAATTAGCAACATAATTACGAGCATGAACAAAAACATATTGCAAAATTAGTAGGTATATTTTGGAAAACAGTTTAACAAAATCTTACCTTAATGTAGTAATACCCAAATACACCCGCACTGTAATTCAGATGCACATTTAACCATAAAATTGTAAGAGGTCGTTTTTCTTACCTGAAAATGCAATAAAAGTGGCAATTTAGAGATATTTAGTGAAATTTAAGAAACTACCTTTGGTTTCATTACAGACAAATGTTGTATAATATTTTAAGAGGAAGGGTAAATATTAACATAGATGTAAGGTGTAACATGTATGGTTCAAATATATATCTTGGTATACCATATGTTCATGCACGACCCATATATGATTTTCCCACCCAGGATATATATATGGACCTATATAATATTTCCACTTTGGGGTTCCACGGAAACCCAGTATTGGCAGATACTGTATGAGGGAACAAAAGTCCAGCAATGCCTTCAAACTTATTGAATTTAAGTTGGTGCATTATAAGGTTACATGTATGTGGAATGGAGCGCGAAATGTGCAATATCATCATATGCCAATAAGACCGTGATGTCCCAAGAGGGACCTACGAGTGATTCCACGGTTCATTTCAAATGCAATTCTCTCACACCGCAGCAATCACTCTCCTGCCCCTCCTCAGGGATAATCCCTGCATGTTAACAAAGGCAGTCAGGTGTCATTTCGACACAAATTGCTGGTTTGACATGGACACGTGATTCGCACCACGACGTTAACTCCTTTATTAATTATGCATGGTCAAGATCAAAGTCCCACGTGTTTACAAAGGAAAAGTGACCGTGGCAACGTGTTATTAATATTGCACCAGGCTTTGCATGAATTATATTTATAAAATGCATGAAGTCCATGGATAATAACCGTAATAATACATGATTATTGCACCCTTGTCCCAACTGACCATGTAGGGTTACACACTTTTGAGATAAACGAATAAAGGTTGCAACTGCTCTGATATTATATTTAGTCCTGATATAATTTTACTATGATAATTGAACTTATGTGTAGTGCAGTAAAGTTTGTGTGTATTGCAGTGAAGCTTGAGTGTTTTGCAGTGCAGCTTGTGTGCACTGCAATGAAGCTTGTGGGTATTGTAGTGAAGCTTATGTGTCTTGCAGTGAAGCTTGTGTGTCTTGCAGTGAATCTTGTGTGTATTGCAGTGAAGCTTGTGTGTCTTGCAGTGAAGCTTGTGTGTCTTGCAGTGAATCTTGTGTGTCTTGCAGTGAAGCTTGTGTGTCTTGCTGTGAAGCTTGTGTGTCTTGCAGTGAAGCTTGTGTGTCTTGCAGTGAAGCTTGTGTGTCTTGCAGTGAAGCTTGTGGGTCTTGCAGTGAAGCTTGTGTGTCTTGCAGTGAAGCTTGTGTGTCTTGCAGTGAAGCTTGTGTATCAGTATTAAAATAAAAGTTATAAACTATCGAACAGCATTGATTATACATTAATAATTAAAAGCTGACATTTAACTTAGTGATATTATTTATTGATCTACACTAAAAGCAGGTCAATCGTAAGTGCAAGCCATTTAAAAATTGAAATGCACAAAAACAAAGTCCTTTATTGATTCAATGAGTTTGTTATCTTTAAAGTGAATATGGATTTTAATGGAGGGCAACATTTAATTTAAGATCACTAAATGTCACTCATGTTTATTCAAAGTACTAAATTACTGTCCAGTACTGGCTTAAAGAATATTTATTCATACTCCAGAATATTCGTAAACGAGTGCAATGCACGTATACTTTTTGAGCATATTTGCATTTAATTACTTTTGTTCTCAGCACTCTTTTACCCAATACTCATATTTATTCAATGTACTCAATTACTGCCCAATACTGTCTTAAATAATTTGTATTCATACTCCAGCATATTTGTAATCGAGTGCATTGCACTCATACTTTTTGAGCACATTTCCATTCAATTACTTTTGTACTCAGTACTCCATTACTCGTATGCATTCAATGTAGTCAATTACTGCACAATACTGGTATCAATACGCCTTAAAAATAACCATCCTACACACGTACTATATGTGAATCAAAAATCTTGAAAACATTTAGTTGTATAGCGTGCTAACATCTAATAAAAAAATCCACTTTCAAATTCACTTGACGTCAAAAAAAGCCAACCTATAATGCGAGCCAGTCCATTATACTTGTTTTGTTGTGGAATTATAAAGTCGGAAGTCGCATAAAATGGAAAAGCAAATCGATATTTGAAACTTGGACGCGTTGCTTGCATTACAACTTGAGCATATAGTTTTTTGACACCATATCTAGTGTGTGTGTATACAAATATAAGAGAGAAACATCAGGCAACTACAACAACCTTCCAAAAGCACTTTGGGGGCCATTCAAAAAGGACGTCCTCTAGAGGGGGAAGAAGGGTGGGTCTGCTGTCATGTGGATACCATGTGGACAGGAGGGAGAGGGAAGCCTTTATGTACGTCCACTAATGATTTTATTTTTCAGTTTTTTTTTTTTGTTGTTGTTTAATTTAGTTTTAAAGACCAGTGAAAGGGCAAATGAGCACCAGAAGAAATGTGTCCGAAGTCCCAAATGTACTAGCATATTTTTGAAACCTCGGTAAGGTCCATAAAGAGCAAAATATGGCCCACCAAAAAAGCAAATATAGCGGCAAATATGGCCCACCAAAAGGATATGGACCACCAAAAGGCAAATATGGCCCACAAAGAGCCAAATAAAGCACAGCAAGAGAAAATAAGGTTCATCAAGAGTAAAATATGGCCCACCAAAAGGCAAATATGGCCCAGCAAGAGTCAAATATTACCCACCAAGAGCCAAATATCGTCCACCAAGAGCCAAATATCGTCCACCAAGAGCCAAATATGACCCTCCAAGAGCCAAAAATGGCTCACCAAGAGAAAATAAGGCTCATAAAGAGTAAAATATGGCTCACCAAAAGGCAAATATGACCCATCAAGAGACAAATATGACCCATCAAAAGCCAAAAAGGCCCACCAAGAACCAAATATGCCCCACCAAGAGCTAAATATGGCCCACCAAAAGGCAAATATAACCTACCTTATAGAATGGGCCTTTGTATGTTCTCAAAAATTTTCTAGTCACCCTAATTTTAAATATATATATTTAAAATTAGGGTGACTAGAAAATTATATATATATATCGTCTATGAGTCTATGAGTCTCTGGGTGGGAGGAGGGAGTATTTGGGCTAAAATGGACACCGTGTGGACATGGAATAAAGTGTAGAGGGGGGGTCAATGTTTGAAGGAATTTCGGAGACGTCCTTTTCGAATGGCCCCTTTCTTTTATCACAAAAAAAAACCACATCCAGTACTTCCATTCCAACTAGATTTACTCAGACACAGAGTTGAGTTTATAGTGTGACTATCATAATTAAGAAAACTAATAGGATAAAATGGCCCCGCACCTATTAGCTAATTAGATATCGTTTCCAACTGCACGTGTGTGTAGGTGTGGCAGGATATTCTGACAACGGTGGGAGTTTTGAGGGATCTATTTATGACATCTATATCTCTCCACTACATTAAACAGTGTACTAAAACAAATGTAAAACATAATAGTATACACGTGCACGTATGCAAATTGACAAATTGATCCGAAACAGGGCATGTCGTGTAGTTAAACGTTTTAATCTTATTACATGTACATCTAAGCCCCAACTTTGGAGATCAACACAAATGCATTAGTACATGTTATTGATTTACGTACGTTTGTACGTGCGAAATTTTTACACAAATTATTTCGAATTCCAGCTAGCCAAACTGTAATTATCAAATTATAGGAGACGATTATTGGATTTTCATACAAACGAGACAGTGTTAGAAACGGAAATTTGATCTAACAACATTCGAGTCTGCTACAATTTCATTAAAGGTATGCGTCAACTTAAAATCTACTAGATTACACCTCATTTTTACAGAAATGTTGAAAGGTCGAACATTATTCTGCCAAAAGTCAAAATGTGACTTTTTATAAGCAATATTCAGTATTTTCTGTGTAACATAAAAGTTTACTTAAAGATGGTTAGCATATGTAGCATGAATCTGTTAATAGAGAGATTGAGCCAGCCAACGCCTTAAAGTTAACCTTAACGTTAGAGGCGGGAAGGGAGGAGCCACGGACTGAACTACCCAATGAACTAACTGAACGTCATGAGTGCGCATGCGTGGTTCTTTATGTGTGGATCACTTTGTAATCGGTAAATTATCATAAAAGTACTACTTTTTAGACACCTTAATTGACAACAGTATTTGCACAAAAATTAACAGTTTGTGATCAGTCAAATAGCAGAGAAGTACCTCTTTTTAGGAAACTGGACTTACAACCGTGTTTACTTAAACGGATTTGTTTTTACAGTCGTGTTTACTTAAAAGCCATTAACAGTTTGCGATCAGTAAATATAAGAAACTAAAACTTTTTCGCTCAAACATTAAGGGTTTGTAATCAGGACATTATCATAAAAGTACTACTTATTTGTTTATTGTTGGACAAGAGTATTTGTTTAAAAATTAACAAATTGTCAGATTGTGATCAGTAAATTATCAAAAAAGTACTAATTTTTTAAGTAACACTACTGGCACATATATTTACTTAAAAATTAACAGTTTGTGATGAAATATTGAAGAAGTTGGTGAGTTTGTGATCAGTTTACAGCCTTCTAAAAGTAATAAGTTTTCGAAAATTAATATGATTACAAGTTTGAAACTAAAAAATTGCCAAAAAAAAGTAGTTTTAACAATATTACAATATTACAAATTAACAATATTAGTTTTGATACTTTTGGATACAAATCTTAAATGAATGAAAATATGTTCGCAGAATAAGACAATTCAATTATAAGAATAAAATCCGATCTTTTTTATATCGACACTGATTTAAACCATATTCAGAGTCAAATTAACCATTGCAGATTAAACTAGATTGTTTTGAATTTGTCAACGTATTAGTCAATCCAGGGCAAGATAGAAATTTATGATCACCTCGACATTAAATTTTATTTCCACCACCAAAAAAAAAAAAAGTTTGAGATAACTGCATAAAGTAGGCCTATATCAAAACCGATTTCTCCTCAATAAACGAGCGTCCAAAATACACTTTGGCACAGTAAAATTTCACATTTTCTCCCAAATTGCTTCAGAGAACTCAACTTCTTGTATTCTGATGCTATTTTCAGTCAATATATGCAGTCGTGGGAAGAAAAAAAAAAAACTTGTACCGAAAGAGGAAATTGCATAAACCCGAAATATATAGAGAGGTAAGACTTATCAGAACTATAATCAAAGGCATCCTTAATGGCAATTTCCTACCCTGAGAAAATTGTGCCGGTATTATTTTTTTTCTGGAAGATTACAGAAAAGCAAGTTTTTTTTTCATTTTTTTTTCTATCCTGGAAATCGATACATCCATGGTCCATATGGTGAATGCCAAATGGCAACCTCAAGACTCTCGCGTGACTAAATACATTAATTTTACTTTCATCGTTCTTGTTTCATTGACGGAATATTCGCCATGCAGCACCTGTAATTGTCGCCATCAACAATTTTAAATAACAGGCTTCAATTCATGAAAACATGATCGTCGAAAATTTTTATCCCTGAACAATTCATTAGTGAACTTTTTTTGTGAAAATTATATGCAAATGTAGGTTGCTGCAGTAGTTGTGAACAGTATTTGTAACGAATAAAGGTATTTTAGTACTAATTTCTGGTACTAACTCAACAAACTGCAGCTCAAGCTATGTCTCGTCTAAGCATCATCTCAAGCTTAAGCTCAAGCTTGCGATGACACACCTTCATACTATAGTTGCTCAAATTGCATGAGCTTGAGACTGAGCTGCGTCTCAAGTCCCAGATGTCAGTGAGATGTCATGAGCTCGTCTTGGCAAATATTCTGTGCAGCTGTGGACTTGAGACGCAGCTCAGTCTCAAGCTCATTCAATTTGAGCAACTGTGATACAGGGGTCAATGTTTTGCTATAAAAAAATTGCCTTACCACATTTCCTTGATCGTTCTGCAACAATAAATATGAAGGCGAGTTGTAACCACCAAAAAACGAGTTCAGTGTATGGCGCTCCTACCAACACTGTAACACGTGCGTCGTTGACACCCTGTATTTAATATACAGGGTGTCAACGACGCACGTTGTAGTTTTTGTTGTGTAGTCTGAATCGATCAGGAGTAAAAAATTAATACCATCAGATTGAAAAGTTGAAAAGTAAAATTTACTTTGTAAAATTGTATTAATTAAAATACATAATTACTAAAATAAAGTGTGTTTACATTATACTGTCTCGTTGCACTCTAGTCTTAAATTAAGTTAAATTAAGCCGCCAGCCGACGGCTGACTGAGCCGAGAGCAGCTTCTATAAGTTTTTACAAGCTTTTGAATTCTATATAGTGCGTGATTATATAGAAAAGTTTAACACAAATTTATCACAAAAAACTGGATTCATATTTCAGAAGAAATATCTAAAGTAAATCTCATCCCAAATACATATTGACATACTGCATTAAGGTGCATTTTAACATGTCATTTAAATACTAGATTTCCTCTAGTTTATGTTAATACTTGGCTAAAATACTGAAAATGATCATCGGAATTGCGAGAAGCTTCGCGAATTTTCATATATTTTTTTTTTTTTTAAAGCTGGTCTAATCAAGTTTTCAAGTTTTTTTTTTTTTCGCACGATTTCTGACACATTTGATAAATCGTATTTTAAAAGCTTATGCTATATCTGGTTGCGAGACAGGAAAACTGACGGCATTTCTATACAATGAGTAAGACATCGTGAAGTAAAGTGTAAAACATGATAAAAATGTTTGGCCAATTATTCCATCGTTAGCACATGTGGCAGCAACGAAACATTTTCCACCTTCACCGAACATAACTTAAAGAGGATGATGAAAACATTGAAAAATGCACACATGTACATTATGTTTTTCAAGTGTATAAAATTCAGAAATTGAAAATATCAGTGGTGAAAAACTATATATGGGCATGCATGGGCCATATTTAGCTCTTTATGGACCTTATTTGGCTCTTGGTTGGCCTTATCTGGCTTATGGTGAGCCTTATCTGACTCTTGATGGGCCTTATCTGACTCTTGGTGGGTCTTATCTGGCTCTTGGTGGGCCTTATCTGACTCTTGGTGGGTCTTATCTGGCTCTTGGTGGGCCTTGTCTGGCTCTTGGTGGGCCTTGTCTGGCTCTTGTGGGCCTTATCTGGCTCTTGGTGGGCCTTATCTGACTCTTGATGGGCCTTATCTGACTCTTGGTGGGCCTTATCTGGCTCTTGTGGGCCTTATCTGGCTCTTGGTGGGCCTTATCTGGCTCTCGGCGGGCCGTATCTGGCTCTCGGTGGGCCATGTCTGGTTCTTGGTGGGCCATGTCTGGTTCTTGTTGGGCCATATCTGGTTCTTGGTGGGCTATGTGG
>JAUJYV010002171.1:0-13548 GCA_033995625.1 Ophyiulus pilosus
GTTATGCGAAACAAACGCTCGTTAAGCGAGTCATTTTTTTAAAATTTATATTGCTCGTTAAGCGAGGTTCCACTGTATATATATTCTATCAATATTTATTTGATCGCAAAGTTACTTGCAGAGGTTGGCATTTTCGTGCCTTAAAATTCGAATTTAAAAAAAAATACCAAAATTGAACCCATTATAGATAATTTCAGCCAACATCCAGAATGAGAAAAACCAACAATTTTAAGTATAGTATATATAAATGTTCACCAATACTTTTGCCAGTTTTGGATGCTCACAAGCAGTTTCACAGAAAATAAATAAATAGGGATTTGACTTCTTTAAATAGTTTAAAATAAACTGTAGAATTAATAACTTTTAAAAAGCCATTGATAGTATTCTAGTAATGGTTATTACCCAGTTCTGTAAACTCAATAAAAACTGTAAAGTGCTTTTTGAAATTTTTTATCTACACACCTTACTATCATCTGTGGAAATTGGCTTTTAAACAAGATTTGATGAATTCAATCCATTCTGATCTGCAAAATAATTTCTAAAAAAACAAACATCAAATTTCAGTGCAACATGATAGTAAAATGAAACATAATTTATTGAAAATAGCTGGCCAATATACAATGCAAGCTGATGGTTAATCCAACTCGTCATTCCTTCAGACAAATTCACTTCCTCTTCGAAATTAATTATCAATGCAGAAAATAACGATAAAAGTTCAACAAATCATTAAAACGATTACAAAATAACAAAATGTCCAAACTTTCTTTTAGACACGAGGTGCTTGCTGGTAATGTTATTCTTAAATCAAGTAAAAATAAAAGGTAGCCACAAACGAATGCAGACAGCACCATCAATCCTGTCCAATTTTTTCAATTTCATCCACATCTTCCGCATCCAGTTTTTCAATTTTTCTTCCTGCAAATAAAAGACAGTCGTCAAATATTGCCGTACTTGCCACACTACATTCAAAACAACGAAAATGTGCTGCAGAACATTACGCACCAAAATGTTTTTCAATTAGTCTAACATGTTCGAGTCCTTTAGCGCTCTCCACCAAGTTGATAGCAATACCATTCTTCCCAAAACGCCCGGTCCTCCCTATCCGATGTAAGTACGTTTCAAAATCGGGCCTGTTGTTCCTGTCCACGGGCAGGTCAAAGTTGACGACAATGGTAACTTGTTCAACATCAATACCTACAAAAAAATGTCTTAGTATTACGAAAAACAACCTTCCAATCGATTAAGCCGACAGTTTGAAAGTTAAATTACCACGAGCGCAAACGTTAGTTGTGATCAACACTTTCTCTTTGCCCTCCCGGAAACGATTCAGCACGGATATCCTCTGTTCAATCTCCAATTCGCCGGAAAGAAGTGCCACTGCATGACCATCTTTCGCCAGCTTGCTAGAGAGCCAGCTTGCATTTGCTCTAGTCTATAACATTATAATAAACAAAAAAAACAAAAAACTTCTAAAATAAAACTTGTAACTAATGGGTAGTCTGTTGTATTCACCAATTTTAAAATAAAATATTTCGATAGTTTAATATATTTATAAATTCCTTTGTAGATGAAAAACAGAATTATTCGTCAGTTGATGAAAAAAAACTTAACGTTTTGCTTTTAAAGCTGTGTACATATTTTTAAAACTTCATTTTAAGTACACTAATGGATAATTAAATAATATTTGTAATAAAAATGTTTCTCTATAAAATAAAAAATAAAATTTTAATAGGCACTTACGTGACAAAATATAATTGCTTGTCCGATTGTAATAGTTCCATAGATATTAGCAAGTGCCGAGTATTTCAAATCTTTGCTTGGACATTCCACGTAATACTGTTTTATATTGTCAAGACTTTCTTCTTCGCGACGTAACCGAATGGTCACAGGCATTTTGATAATTGCCTCTGCAAATTCCATGACTTCGCTATCATACGTTGCTGAAAACAACATCATCTGACAATCTTTCTGCAAATATCTGTAAAAAAATATCACAATTGCTGAACGCCGTGCTAATATCCCCTCTTTTGCAAATTATTTTGACTCCGAGAGCTTACTTGTGAATCCTAATTGACTGATCACGGTGACCTTGTGTAGCAATCATTACATCAGCTTCATCCAAGACAAAGACTCGGATTTTTTTAGGATCAAAGAATCTAAATTTTGTGGCCCAATCAAGCACACGTCCAGGTGTCCCGAGGATGATTTGTGCATTTATCTTTCCACCCCGTTCAACTAGAATCATAATATATAAAATTGTTTTTGTGGAAAGAGTGGTTTTTTATAGTGCATACCAACACAACTACCATCTTTTGATTTTTGCCCACCAAAAAGCAATATAGGAGTGCAACTAAAAGTACCTTCTTCGCCTCTTACCGCATACTTCACGGTGATGTCCGGACAAAATTGGGACATCTGCTGCAGGACATTGCCTGTTTGGATAGTGAGTTCATAGGTAGGTGATAAACAAAGAATCTAAGAGTAAAATATAAAAAAAGTGAATTACTGATCATTCAATTTCATTCAACAATTTGACACAAATAAGATTAAAATGATAATGACCTGTGGGTAATGTTTAGTAGGATCGACTCTGCTTAGCATAGCCAAAACAAAAGCTGCAGTCTTCCCTGTACCACTTTGAGACTGGGCAATCATGTTTTGAGGCCTACATTTATAAAACAAATTTAGATTACGATTTTAGTCAACACAAGTATAAAAGTACATATAGTTAAATAATAATTGTAAAACTAAAAATCGACTCACGGGTCTGCTAGTAATGTCGGCAAAGCAGTTTCTTGGATTTTAGATGGTTTATTGAACCCCATGGCATATACTCCTTTCAGCAATTCAGGTCGCCTAATATGAAAAAAATAATTACATAAAGAAATGTGTTCCGTTTTATGTAATTATATAGTATTTCTTTTCATGCACAGCAGCAAATTTGTTTAAAAAAAATGAATTATACGAACTATCGATTATTCATTGCTCACTTAATTTTTGGGATGATTAGGAAAATTAAATTGTTTGTCAAGCATAGAAACTTCTGGGATTTATTATGGGGGGTTTCTTCATTGTTTAAAAATGTAGATAATTTTCAATAATTTGATGGTGCTGCAATAAAACACTTATTGGAGGTATAATACGGCTGCTTAATAAACTTACAAATTCAGCGCCTCGAATGATTTCACGGAATATAGAGGGGATGTTGGATCTTTCCGGAGTACTTCAATATCATGAGTATTCTGGACAAGTTTGGACCGCAAAATCTTTCGAATAAGTGATGCTTCAGCAAGTGTGGTTTCTGCAAGGTTAATTATAGTGATTTACAGTACGTACATGCTGACTATATAAGTTGCTGGAATTGCATAATAGAATATAAAGCTTACCATTATCATCATTATCTGATTGAGTTTTTTCAGAACCATTAATTTCTGAACTTTCACTACTATTTATTTCGGTTGTAGTTGGTTTTACAACGACGTTTTCATTTTTCTCTTCTTCGCTTGCTACGGGTTTAGGTTCGATATGTTCAGTAGAATTGTCTGGAGTAACCTTAGGCTTGCCGATATGCTTCAAGAAAATGACAAAACAAAGAAATTCAAGATGAATACTCTACAACCACGGTACTTCCACAGGATTTCTGCCCCCTCTCAAGGAATTTTTAACGTGCACAGAGCAAGACGGGTGTACAAGGGACCACGTTTCTGCCAACGTTAGAAGAAAATATACTAATTAAAAACAGTTTAATATAAAAATAAATATCAGTGAGAGGGTGATGTAAATACATTATATATATGCTTATCCCGTCTTTTGTATGATATGTACAAATAACTTCAGCATGCATACATGGCAGCATGATAGTGATGGTATTTAGGCCTAACAACAGTTTTATATTTTCGTACAAAATACTCACCTGAGCAGCTAATTTTTGTTGCTGTTCTTCTATCTGTGCTGCCCAATCTACTGATTTGGTGTCTGTAGACATTTTTACGATAGACTTGACGTAAAATTAGCAATTAAGACACACACAAATACACACCAACAACAACTTTGAAATCTTTGGCATTGGCCTCTGCTAATGTGCTGTCCTCTAGCGGCGAAATTGTTGTAAATAGACTCGTATATATGAAATTAAACCTGCCTTATGAAAGATTATAATTGCTGTCAGTCCTAAATAACACTGACTCTAATGTCTGAACATGCAACTATGTGTATACAGTATGTAACAGAGAAATCGGAAAAATATAGATTGATGGAGAAAGTTCTACATGGAACACGTTCGAGCTTGCAAGCATACAAGAGATGTCCGTTCGTCTGCTAGTGACGCGGCATTTTTTTGTTTATATAATTAATTCACTAGGATTTCCTGGCAAGTTGTTTTCCTTGAATTCGCCGAAACCTGACTTGCAGGAAATAAACTGGTACATATATAATCTTGCTAGTGTTGCAGCATCACCTCATTTAGACGTGAATCCCCATGAGAGTTACAATGAGCGTAATGGCAGCAGCAATTAAGCATTTTGACTATTTGGTCATTGGTGGTGGATCAGGAGGAATCGCCAGTGCCCGGAGAGCTGCCGAATTTGGCGTTCGGGTTGCTCTTGTAGAAAACAGCCGAATGGGAGGAACTTGCGTAAGTAAATAATCTATAAATCCATGATTTTATTTCATAAATGCAAATGGTTAAGGATTCACTTACTACTACTGCACTACACAATTATTCCAAATAATTAAGCTACGGTATGAATGACTCCTTGAAACGCTTTCATTTAATTCCATGGCATGGATAATGCCCATAGATGCTAGAGCCCCTGGGAGTTGTTTGTCAAAGTATTTTCATTTGACGTGACCGCACCTACAATTTTATTGGCTGAAAGTGATTTAATTTTAAGAAAGGCGTTTTCCATTTCAGCACTCATCTGCAATAACGCCATCGTTTTAAAATCATGTTCCATTACAAAATCATTTTAATTCCATTATGCTATTTTGATGAATGACGTGTTGGCAAACTATTTGTGTTGGCATTATTCTCAATGTATATGCAGTAAAGATAAACTCTTGAACAAACACTTTAAAAGTCACTTTTTGTATATATTGTAATTAAGTTACGGAACATGATGATTGTGATGTTAAGAATGAATAATTTTATATTCTATTTTATACATAGTCTTTGATAATTTAATTTAAGTTAATTATACTTGGTAAATATGTAATAATAGGTAGAGAACTTCAGTTTAAAATAAAGTCACAAAGTTATATCATAATAAAGTTTCAGCATTGCGCTTAAAATTCAATTTGCTTAATTATTTTAAATTAAAGTTATCTATTAATACATAATTATCAAAGAACTTTTATTAGAATCAAATTATTCGTTCATAACACCTCGGACTTGTTGTTTAAGGTCTGAAAAAAAAAATATGACTACATGTATACTAATCTCAGCTTGTTTTGCTAATCAGTAGTCAATTTAATTTAAATTATAATAAATAAAAGTTTATATTTTGGATTGGAAATAAAATGAATATACACTATATAAAATTTCATGGAAGGATATGAGACAAGAAGGGGGAAACCGGGAAAGGTAAATTCTCACGAAAATGGGATCACAAAAGCCGGATTTTTAGTTTTTTTGAGATACGTTGAATGTCGATTAATTAAGACAACAGTTAATTTGACCATCTCCTTATTTTGGATAAATATCGAATAACGAAGACTTTTTTTTCATAATCGCTATGCACGTGTCTGACTTTTTTCCTCAACTCGGATAACTTTAGAATATTTTCCAAAAATGAATCATGAGTACGTACAATTTATTCTTGAATTAAAATTATTTTTGCTACGTGGTATTTTAATTATAATAGATAAAAAGGCTTCAATTTGTCGTCATTATGCCTATGCCAGTTGACGGAGTATTTTAATATAAATACATGCAGCGCCTATATGCAATGAAAATCTAATCCGTTCAAAAATTTTAATCTGTGGAAAAAAACATGTCAACATCGGAAAAGTGATTAATAGAAATTTCCTGTTGGAAAAATAGGGCAGAAGCTTGATTTGCAAATGAAGGGAACTAGCTCTTAGGTAGAATTTGAAAGGAAACAAAAATCTCTCGTAAAACAAATGTTTCTGCGAACAAAAATTATCTTTGGGTATTTGAAAAATTGTATCCAACTTCCTCGTAGTATGTATATGTCGAAATCTTGCTTTATGATATGTTCACACGGTATATATGCTGCCCTAATATTCTTTGAAAATTAAGAAAAACGGATGTCTACCGGTTTTAAGTGGTCTTCACCTAACCAAGGGCCATGCAGAAAACAATATAATAACTTCCTTGAGAACCTGCATGAAAACCAATTATCAAACCTTGTATTTGGATGATGTATTAATTATATCTAATTGCATGCATTGTAATAATTGCTGCACTAACGACATTTAATCTAGCCTCATCTTTACAATTTCAAATGCCCATCGGCAAAAATTCGTTAGTGAAAAGTGAACTATTCCAAAGACTGTTTCACGGCCGCCCATAATTTTAAAAGCGAAATTAATTATTTTCTATTTCCAATATGAAAAATTTAGGTAAATGTTGGCTGTGTACCAAAAAAAGTGATGTATAGCTGTGCTGTGCATGCTGAGCATATCCACGAACATCAAGGTTACGGCTTTGATGTTGAACTCAAGGGGTTTGACTGGAAGTAAGTCACGTCTTCAATAAAACATTGCAATGTTAATTATAAAATAACATTATTTTAAAATATTATCATACAATACAATTACTGTGCATGCATAGTCCATATAAGAATCGGCTGTAACATTGTGCTATAACATGTATTATTGCAAACATTCTCAAAATGTACTAATGCAACCTTTTCAGAAAAATCAAAACCTCAAGAGACGAATATGTCAAGCGTCTAAACGGCATTTACCAAACCAACTTAGACAAGGTACATCTGTGTTCTAGTGAAGTATAAAAAAACATACTTTTACACCAGAAAATGTTATTAATTTGAATTGCAATTCATATTACGGCTCTAGAGTAAAATTGAAGTTTTTCAAGGAACAGCAAAATTTAAATCTGCAAACACCGTAGAAGTCGAAGGTCGACTTATTTCTGCAAACCACGTGTTGATTGCTACAGGAGGGCGGCCATTGGTACCTAACGTTCCTGGAGCTCAACATGGCATCACTAGCGATGGATTCTTTGAACTAGAAAGCTTGCCAAAGTAAAGATTGATTAATGATGCTCAACAGCATAATAACCCTCTTATACGTGAGAATTACATTGTTCTTTCCCGAACAGAAAAACATTGGTTGTTGGAGCTGGCTACATAGGAGTGGAATTATCTGGAATTCTGAATGCCTTGGGATCAAAGGTGACATTTGTTATTCGTGGAGAAAAGGTAAATACCAAGAAGGATTCTATGTGTATTAAATTGAACTATTCTACACGCATTATTGAAAACTGTTACCACAAGTTAAGTGTTACTTGTGATATTTTAAGGTCTTGAGAAGTTTTGATTCAATGATAAGCACTGTGACCACTGAAAATCTTGAAAAATCTGGTGTTCAGGTGCTCAAGAAAACATTGGTAAGATAAGATAAATGTAATTATTGTTTAATTTCTCCTCCATCAAATTATTTTAAATGTTTAGTCTTGTCTTTCATAGCTGACTTCTATTTCAAAAGACGAGTCCGGTCTTATATCAGCTACCACAAGCGCAGGAGAACAATTGAATGGTTTCAATTGTCTGATTTGGGCCGTGGGACGCATTCCCAACAGCGAAATTGGATTAGAGAATGCAGTAAGACGCTATCGAGTCTGTGTTATTATTGCCCGATCTATCGAACGAAGTTTTTCATTGGCTATTTTCAATTTAGAATGTCAAAGTGGATTCGCAAAAACACATAATTGTTGATGAATTTCAAAACACTTCTACAAATAATATTTATGCCTTGGGCGATGTATGTGGAAAGGCATTACTGACACCAGGTTAATAGAATAAAACAATGGATTAACATAATATTAAAAGTTAGATAAAATATTCGATTAATGGTGTTTGTTTCTAATGTGAATATTAGTTGCCATTGCTGCTGGCCGACGTTTAGCCCACAGATTGTTTGATGGAAAGACTACTCTGAAATTGGATTATGAAAGCATTCCAAGCGTGGTTTTTACCCATCCGCCTTCTGCATCGGTAGGCCTCACCGAAGGTATGCAGCATTCGAACATTCGTCATAAAACCGACATGCTTCTCGTTTGGTACCCCACGAAAATAATTTTGTCCGAATTCTTTCAGAGGAAGCAATTGCAAAGTATGGCGCTGATAATTTGAAAATTTACAAATCTACATTCGTTCCAATGTACTACGCAGTTCTGCCAAACAAAGTGCAATGCCACATGAAGATGGTGTGTGAAGGACCGCAAGAAAAGGTGAGATAACTATTATATGATTTTACTGGGCCTACTCAACTTGCCTAATTTTCTAAGGAAGTTCAATGAATAAACTAGACTATCGAATCAGTTTTGAAACACTTATTAAAAATACTTCTATCATCAATAAATATGACATTCAAATTAAATCTAAATATATGTATAAAATAACCAAGTCAAAAGCAAATATCTAATTGATATGTAGAATATATTAGACAATATATAATTTTCCAAATTATGAATTTCAAATAATGCGTAAACCATTATTTTCTAGGTTGTTGGCTTGCACATGGTTGGTCAACAAGTCGATGAGATCCTTCAAGGTTTTGCAGTTGCAATTAAAATGGGTGTGACTAAAGCGCAATTTGACGAATGTGTTGCCATTCACCCCACCGTTGCAGAGGAGCTGGTTACCATGCGTTGAACCAAAGGAAAATTACATTTAATGTGAAAATTTCTTCCCACAAAATTAAGTTTCATAGAGATTTTGTTAATGAATAAAGTATTTTTCGATTTATTTAAGGTCTAGGTAATAATTCAAATCATACAGACTTTTGCTTTTTCACATATGCTTCGACACTTAATTTCTGAAATAATGTTCTGACTCTATTATTCCAAAGCAATGCACTAGATGGACTAAGCGGATCACGAGTTCTAGATTGCAACTTGCTTCTAACATTACAATTACATAATTTTTGAGTTTCTGACAATCTCGAAGTTTGCATAGCTAATTGATCTGCAGTCGTTTTGCTATTTCCTGCTACTGAATTAAGCACATGGTTGTGCTTTGATTTATTATTGTGTGTTCTGGCCACATTTGACAAAGTCGTATTCCCTTGTTGACCCTGTGATGACCGATTTTTAATTGATTCAATATCCGATTGCTTTATAGTGGATAAGTTTTTGTTGGTTGAATTTTTTGGAGAAAGTTTTGGCACTTGTTCAGTCTCGTGGCCAATGTCACGTTGGCCATTCTTTGTTTCAACCAGCTTGGGATGTGAAATTTCTTCGGGAGGACTCTTTGATTTGATGGCGTATGTTTGAGCATATTGTTGCTTCGAAATGTCATCTTTATGAGGAGTTTTTTTGGCAACATTTGATTTGCTGACTACATTTGAAGAATCGTCCGATTTCTTGCTGGAATCAACTGGGGATGACTTGGCCGAAGTAGAATTAGAAGACTTTTCTGAAGTTTGAAGGATTCCAGAATGTGTCGCAGAACTTTGAGGTGCTCTTAAATGCTTATATAAGGTTGGGTGTCTAACTTTAATCATGGGGTCATCTGATTTTTTGAAAATGACCGGTTTGAAAGGCTTTTTGGGATAAAGAGTATTCCTGGCTTTTCCAGTTGAGGCCGGTTTGTACTCTTCATTGAATGGAATTTTAGATGTCTCAATTTTTGCTACATTTCCTTTTTCATCCTGTTCTGATGTTGGTGTTAACATGCAATCATTTGTAGATAAATATGTGTGTGGCTCGCACTTCTTTAGTGAAGTATGAAATAAATATACAATTTCCTCTTTAAAGGGAGGGAGAACCACTGATGCAGCCCGTGGTTCCTCCTGATTAGCAACTGAACTTTTGGAATTGCTGGACAGCTGCATTTTACTTTCCGGGACACTGCTCACTGATGAAAGCAAGTGTTTGTTCACATCTTCCTCCAAAACTGGTTGGGAACCACTTAGCCCAGAAAGCGTTTGAATTTCCTTTTCCCTTTCCAGACCACTTTTAGGCGAGTCAATTTTGAGCTGTATGTTTTGGGATTTATCGCTAGTTAAACGTGATGGTATAGAGTCAACAAAACGTTGGTCTAGATGATCAATGACGGCAATACCACTGGAATGCAATGGTGAGGGTGTAGTTTTGACAACTGTCGGCTGGTCTTGCGAGATTACGTCCCAAAACTTTTCTTCTGTGCCAAGTTTATCTGATTCTTCAGTACACGATTGCATTTCTATTTCCTCTCCTTCATCACCACAATCCAAGAATTCCTCCTCTTTGCACTGTTGTTGAACAATGTTAACTGGTGCCTCAGATTCTAAACGATTTTGATTGTTGGCAAGTTGAATTTCTGTTGGATTGCTGTTGGGCTCTTCCGAATTAACATCACAAATCTCTTGGGAATTACTGTTGTGTTCGTCGCAATGCTGCTTTGAAATCATCTTTGGATTGAACAACATTTTCTTGCTTTTACGGATATATTTATTATGAAAGACAGGTTTGCGGAATTTTAGACGTGGCTTCTTCGGATTGGAAAATGATGTTTTTTTGCTTGCTGATTTGCTTAGCCAGTCTTTGCATTTGTCTTCAGGAGTAATTACCGAAGCGCCATTGCTTTTGAACGAAGTCAAATTCTGCACATTTAATGGGTTTGATGGTCCATCAACCTTATCTTTCATAACATTGCCATCTCCGAACATCAAAATGCCATCAGGATCCATCGCTGGATAGCACGACAGCATAATCGAACCATCCCTCAACCAGCCCACCAATGCAACTATCGCGGAAGAATCTTTGGAGCCTGCTTCACTGTCCTTTCTTTTTGAAACATGGAGAAAAAAGTGATACTCTTCTTTGTCAGATGCATTTCTCATGTCAAAATTAACACATCCTAGATGACAAATCTTTTCACAAATGCCGTTCTTTCTGTCTGAATAAAGCGACTTGCAAACACACGAAATTGGAAATGGCTCTGGCATTGTAACAGCTGACCTATCGGATAAAAACTAGATACTTGCAACTTGCATAGATATCGGAAAAATAATTTAATTAACATAGGGTGCCAGCATTTCAGTATGTAGCTTAACCCGGTTGAAATATGGAACCTTTCAAATTATTTCTTTTAAACTGTTACTGCTCTATGATTTTATACTCTTGTGTACATTTTAAAATTTTACATTGCATAGTACATAGTGTATTCTGTTAACATCTAGAGCTTGGGCAAATACTTTGGGAAACAAGTTACGATCAATTGCGAAATACGCCATTCTACAAAATACAATTGATGTTTGGTTATCAAAGCGTTAATTCTAACTTTTTAAGTTAAAAAACTCGATCTTGGCATATGACATCCCCACAATATTGCAGATTTTTATTGGCATTATATCACAATCATGATGTCATAAACAATAAATATGCCGTTATCGCATAACAAGAGATCAATTTCTCCAGCAAACAGAAATCCTCAGTATTTGCAATCCATTAAAGTTTTGCATTCTATTGCTAAACTAAACAGAATAGAATGTGAATAAGTCCAGAGGAAATGCAAAAACTGTGCCAGTCATTGATAGGCGTTTAAACTTGGACACAATTAAAATTGACCAAGAAAAGCTACGCTGACAAGGTACCAGTGACCCTTAACAAATATCGGTGTTTTCAGTAATAAAACTAAGTCAAAATTAGATTAAAACGTATATCGGGTGTGTGTTACCTTTTAATAGAGTTTTGCATTGTTCGGAAACTTGAAAAAGGCAGTACTGGTGTTTCAAAGTCCAAGGTATTCTTCAAAAATAAGATGTATGGTTCTTCTGTAGGCTGATAAGGAATCCTGGTCAAACATAAATTAACGATTCCTTCGTCAATCTATTGTGATGGGGGCATATATTGTAAATGCTGAAATAAAAAACATAGCATTTTAACCGACTTGTATGAATTTTTGACAATTTCAAACTCGTTGAGGAAAAAACATCATCAGACTCAAACTTAACTTAGCTCTGTATTGCATTCTGACAAATGAATACATCAATTTCTAAAATATAACATTCACAAAAGTAAATACCTTAATGATCTTCCGAACCGGAAACATTGTTCCTTTCAGTCAACTCCTTTTGACAATTTTGAAATGCACGGAAAAACATTTGGGCGATTTCAGGCGTCTGAAAAAAAAATAAACCAGTAAACTCCTGTGTCTGCAACTAGAATTTAGCAATTTTAAACTTTTGGAACACTGCAAAAACACGTTTATCTTGCACGTGCAAAAGCAGGTGCTGTGATGAAAAATTCGCATAATACATGTAAATGTATGTTTTTGTAAATCGGGGACTAGAGTTTGGCATTTCACATAACCGTTGTAGATTTACTAATGAAAGTACAGTCAATAATAAGTATAATATTGCTCTCTGTGATAAACGTTCAGGCTTTCAGACAATTGGCTTATTGGCAAAGTCATGCAGAAACATTGGGATTGAATTTAGTTCAAAACTAAACAAAGGCATCTATAATCGAGTGCAAACCTCGAGAACTATTTCAGAAATTTAATAAATCCCTATTGGTAAAGTGTATCATCTAGTTACCGTAGAAAAGACTAACTTCTTCTTTCTTTTAATCTTTGTCTTTGCATCCTATTCAATTTTATGCAATAAGAATGGTTAGTTTCTTAAGTTTAAGTTAACTACCGTGGTGATTAAAACCGCTTATTTGTTGCTATAAATAATTAACTAAATTCACAGCATTATTGCATATGTAAATGCTTCCATTTCTAACTATTATAAAATGAAATAGTGTAGAAATACACAGCAGTTCTACACCAAACTTAAAACACTTGTTCCTTTTCTAGTTTCTGTTATAGGCCACTACAATTTATCCATAAAAATGATGACAATTCCTTTATTGAAGGAATGCCAGCCTATTCACAATAGCAATAGATCAATTACCTTAAAACGTGCAGCAAAGTTTTCCAAAACTTCCTTTTCTTCAGCGAAGTCATTAGCGAACCAACAAAAAGCAGACTCTTGTGTTTGCAAGGGTTTCAGTTCCATACTTGTAGTGAGCGCATGATTGCATGCTATTTTGAAGATCTGCTCCCGTCGCATCAGAATACGGAATTTGCCAGTTTGTCGATGTTTGAGCAGTTTAATTTCTCCTAATCCACGTTCTTTCCATTGCTTCGTAGACAAATCATACCTGTACAACTTACACCTGTGGCCGAACACTAGAACAAAATCGGAGGAGCATGAAATACAAATTTTATAGGGGCCAGCATGTACAGTCGAACCCGCTTAATTGCACATAACTTGCAAGCCCCATGTGCAACTTTTGTACAGGGTACCCCCACAAATAAATTTTTCAACTTCCCTGACTTTTCCAGGTTTGAAAGCAAATTTCCCTGACCAACT
>JAUJYV010002172.1:0-13546 GCA_033995625.1 Ophyiulus pilosus
CGGAATGGCATTGGAATGCCATGCTTCACATTGGGTAGTCCTTGACATTCCAGGCCGCCAGCGCTCTTTCTCGTTATCGTTTCGTTAACGTTGGCTGGCTCAAACTCTCTAGTGAATTGAAAACCTATACGTAATTATAATGGGTCGAATTAATATTTGACCATTGACAAAAGCAATAGTTTACTCTCCTTCGTAATTTGGCCAAGTTACCGGTAGTGACGTCAAGCGGAACATGTGTATGAGATGCCCATCATTCGGTTTGTCAAGAACAATGGCTACTGCCCTTGGGTCAGTTCCCCTAATCTGAACCACTCATTAGGTGGTCTAGCATATTGTCGTCTACAAGCTGTCAACCGGCGGTTTCCCCAAAGAGCCAGCGCCCCCTGAGGCCACCCCACTCGATCGTCACGCACCCCTTGTACTCCTAATCATTATATCGAGATACGTCAACAATCTCGGATTTATCCAGGAGAAATTTGGTGACAGCGACACGTCTGACACGGCCAAAACATGCAACACCGAATTTTAACATTTGCATGTTAATCGGAGGGCGATTAATCAGCCTGATTGGCAGCGCGTATTATCAGATCAAATTAATTAGGCCAAGAATCCCGCTTATGAAGGTCAAACAAAACAAGTCTAAATTTGACTTTTTCCTTCACGAAATTTCAGTTATTGACATTGACCAACAGCTGATACGCTTTTGATGCACCCTGTAAGTTTCCATCTCGCGCGCTTTGGCTAACAGCACCTGACAGCTGAGCTTGCAGCGCCATCTACGGTCATTAAAAATAAATAATGATACAATTATTTGGGATTTTTTTACACGAACTGATGGTTTCGCCAAATTATACGTATATCTAAAATTAATCCACAATTAGTACTTATATTTAATTAGAGGTGCATATGTGTATAGTTTTTTATTTTAGTAAAATAATAAATATACAAGTATGACATCATTACCCATGTTTTTTTCAAATTTATAGAAACTATAAATTATATAACTGACATATTTTGAGCATAGATCCTAATGATAATTCACAATAATGAAATTTACAATACATTTAAAAAAGTAATGTTTAAATATTGTTTGTATATAATTGACAAAGGAACTTTATCATAAGGAGTAACTTTAAAAGGCTCGATTCAAAGGTATATTATACAAGACGTATACGGATTAATCTCTAATCAATAGAGAGTTTGAGCCAGCCAAAGCCTTAACGTTAACTTTAACGTTAACGGCGGGAAGGGAGGAGCCACGAACTTAACTGCCCAAAGAACTAACTGGACGTCATTCGCACTCATGACGTTCAGTTAGTTCATTGGATAGTTCGGTCCGTGGCTCCTTCCTTCCCGCCGTTAAGGTTAACGTTAACGTTAAGGCGTTGGCTGGCTCAAACTCTCTAATGATAATCGATTCGAATGACAATGGTGTAACCAGAAAAAATCTCCTGTGTGCACTCCACCTATTATTTACATTTTTTGAGATTTGTCACAACAATAATACCGTCAGTATAAAAAAGCATGATTTTTTTGGAAAAATAGTTAATAAATATCGATACATGCATGCATGCGGTTTTTTAAACGTGCACATGTGCTTGTGAATAAAGTATATGGTATAACATGAATACATTTGGAATATTTTACCGTTATCGTCTTTTAAATTATGTTTTGCAAATATCATAGATACACGTTGCCCTTTTGAGAAAGTGATGTATTAAAAATACTAATTTTTATGCTATATTTTCAGGAATCAAAATTCGAATTATAGCATATAATCGCGAGAGAGAAAAATGTATAGAGTTGGAAAATTCGTTGCCTATACTTCAGACTATACTATATCGTATCACATTTCGTATACGATAGTGTATGTAAGTTCATTGTATAGAATTAATATCAGGAAAAGCGCATTTAGGGAAAGGGCCATATTTAGCCATAATAGGAGTTAATCAAGGTCAAAATTCCGAAATTGGGCTTTTCACAAGATCAATGTCAAGATGCGTATGATTAACTTAAATTTTAATAAACTGCATGCATATATTATTTCATTGCATGTCAAGTCAATTTAAGCTATATGCTATGCATTTTTAAACGTGCAGTATATACATGTACTTCATGTATTACGTGTAATTCACATATGACATATCAATTTGGAACAGTTTAAAGTGGTCAATTTAGAATCTAGCCTTAATCCGTGCACGACGCGTAATCACAAGCAATCATACACAATTTCACGTATCATGGCTTAAGTTTTGTGGAAATCTTCAATCACGATAATGGCTAATTTTTTCATGACTGAATCGATCCACCGCAAATCGAATTATTATAATGCACTTAATTTATATACGAATAGTTGTGTATACCATGCAGATTATATAAATTAAGCCCACGATATATATGACATTCGTTTTAAAATATTGCTTCGAAGTTCGAACATATATCTGGTCGTTTTGACATGTGCACATATGGTATACGAGCATCAATATGTCAAACATTATAAAAATTGTACGTTTACATTATTTGTATTAACTAATAGTTAGTCAATACAGATAGCAAAATCCCCTTGCCTGTCATTAATTTCCAGAATCTTTTGATTGAACTCTATATACAGAATAGTTAAGCCCCAAACTCATTGGTTAAACACAAACATGTACTGTGCAAGACGAAAGCAAACATTTACCCCATGTTTTTACACGAAAACTTCGTTTTCAGGTGAGAAAATAATGAACGCTATATGCACTGACCACAGGTCAAGTGTGTACGAAAAGTAGCATGCAGCAGCTGGAAGCCACGTGCTTCATCATTAATTGCTTAAATTATAAAACGGTTGTCGCTTACCTGCAAGAGCACGTGCAAGCCCTCCTAGCAACGGAGCGTGAAGAAGAGGCGGGCGGGGGTGAGGCGCGGGTTCAACCCGGCAGAAAAACGCGTAAGACCGAGACGACGAACGACGACGAACGACTAGCGCGACGACGAGCAACACGATGCAGTTGAGCGTGCCGTACGCCGGGCCCGCTTTTTAGCCGGTGTGCCTATGGCGAGGACCCCCCGAACGCGGCGCAACAATGGCGGCCCGTGGGGAGGTGGGGTATGGAGGAGGGGTGAGGGGGTGAGAGGGGTGGGGGTCGTCGAGGGAGGGGTGACGAGGCGGCTGACGAGTTAAGTCAGGCGAGTGCGTGTCTGTCGAGCGAACGACGCCGAATCCGGCCGGGCCTCTTCGAACGGGTCCGGCGGCCGGGGGAGGGAGAGGCGCGTAATCGCTCATTACATGCGTAATATGGCGGCAGCCAATCAAACGCTTTGTTATCATTACGCCGCCCACTCACGCGTGTAATCATTTCTTTCATCGTAATCGCCGATACGGCGGCCAATCACAAAGGAGATAAGCGAAGGGGCGGGGCGGAGTCCGCACGCCCAGCGCATTGGTCGTCGAGCGTGCCAATGGGCGGGGCCGACACGCCTTAACCTTGGAATCGCCGAACACGTTCTTTTTTTTATGCAATCTCTGCCAGTTTCTTTGCTTTTCTCTTTTTCCGAAATGAAGAATGCTTGGGCCTAATTCGGAAGACTGACCGGTGGTCAAGACGCCGATTTATGATTTAATGAAATCGACGCTATGTCGATGAAATTCAGTGCACATTTATTTTTTCGGTACAATTTATCGATTGGAATGACACCAGGTGGCAGCACTGGTCGTTGCAGCTCTTCAATTGCTAATAATCACAGAACTGGTAATGGTTCTGGTTGTTCAATCACTATAGTCTGTTAATAAATGGCCCGATAAATGATGATGGAATTTAACTGCTTGCCCTAACAACAATGAGGTCTTCGGATTTATATCTTTGACTGCAGCATTCGTATTGCCACCAGGTGACAGCACAAACTTTTGTTGCCTACTGTTGTAAATTACTTTTCTTGCTATAAGTATAACAAGAATAATAGCCAGTTTCGATAATTTACATGTCAGTAAATCACACATTGTAATATCGGTTCATTAAAATATAGAATTAACTTATGTACAGTACGTTAGCCAGTGACGGGCTGGCCATGGGGTGTCAGCTTGCCCGATGGCAAGTGGGCCCCAAATGAAGTGAACCCCCTTTAACATTTTCACCGTTTATTTAAAATTTGTAAAATAAATGGATTTAAAAATGAAACTGCATTTACATTTAATGTATACAGAGATGTCATTAATTTTTCGAATTTTGTATTATTATGGCTTTGTAGTATTCTGGCTTTAAACGTATATAGGACAAGCAGCCAAAACGTGCAAATATAGTACTGAAAACTAAAAATGAATAAGATGTCAAAGATTATTTTAAAAAAATAAAAATCTGCATATGTTTAACGAGCATTTCCTATAGGAGATGTCATTATAAAAGAAAATATATGGTTAAAATTAGATGGAAATTTATGCGCTTCAGAACAAATAAATATAATGAACGATCGGGTATAAAAGGTCCGAGCTTTGAAATAAAATTCGCTCGTTATTGTTATGGCAAATACAAAAGAGTTATGCCTTTGCAGTTGATTTGCATACATGGAAATTTCATAACGAGGTCTATCGTTTTATTCACCGCAGAAATGCTTCGGGCAAATTATCTTTTCACACGCTCTTGTGCACTTTTATGTTCGTCTAAATTATATAATGCTTCAAAAACCAATGCTTCCGCCATGGGTGCTAACCATATCGCATTTATAAGAGTATATTAATTTCCCACGTTTTAATATTTAAAGCTTTCCTTATGAGAACTGTGACGTTCACTGCAAATGAATTCTTGTCCAAAGTCAGACATGAGCATGCAGACTATTTTTTTCGGGAAATGTTATATGTACATTTTCCTATACTGATAAGTGGAAATATCATGATATGAATAGTGATGGTTCAACTTTATTCACTTCATTTAAAACTGTTCTGCTTGCAGCCTGCACGTGTGCAAGGCAATTGAGAAGAAATTTATACCGTCAACGTGATTGCACTAAAACGTCAAATTTGGATTTATATACCACAAAACTTGTTTTTTCTGGACATTTCATTGAAAATAAATAAGATTATTTCGATAAAATAAACTGAACAAAAAAGCAAAAATCAATTTTATACCCTATATATAGTTTTGAGCGGAAGATAGAGCAAACTATTTTTCCTAGGTCCTTTAAAATTCAATTTTTCAATTTGATTATTGCCATATCGTGTTCTACAGCAATCAACTGCATCAAAATATAGACCTGGGGGTGCGCATTGCATCAAAAAAAAGCAAACAAAAAAACATCTAACCTCCGTAAGCTGGGCGCCCATATGTGAGAGTGAGTTATCGACAAATTTAAGAAATGTGATAAGTAAAATGGCTCTATTTTCAAGAGTATTATTTTTAAATATACAAGCTTTTGTTAATATTGTTAATAATCATTCTACAAAATTGTAACCACATTTGAATTAATTTAAGATCTTTTGTTACAATTTTGTCCTATAACATTTTTCAACAATTTCCCAGTATGAATCTCTGAATTTTTTGTTTACGAATCACTAAATACATATGATGGAACTATATATTCTCGGAAACACTGCAAGTTAAAAATGTGTACTATAGATTGTAAAACAATAGAGAGTTTGAACCTAATGAACTAACTGAACGTCATGAGTGCGCATGCGGGGTTCTTCCCTTTCTGCCTCTAACGTTAAGGTTAACGTTAAGGCGTTGGCTGGCTCAAACTCTCTAATTTTGTGCATGCTGTTCTTTTAACACATGTTTTCAATTTGTACGTGTTCATGGTGTTCAATTCAATCAATTTCAATGTCTGTGCCCCGCAGTCAGCAACAATTTAAGGCGTCCTAAGCTGGCAGTTTTTTAAGGAACACATTTAAATTCAAATTTTGAATTCATTAGTTCATATTCCACACTTTCTCTAAAATGCAGATAACGTAACATTAATATAGGGTCCATACGTGTTCATCACAACATGTAACAAGCCGATCGTTTGGCATCGAATGCCCAAGTACGGAGGCTTTCATATAAAATAATCATAAACACACGAACGGGATATACTTTTAGGCGAAGTATAAATATGTATGGAGCCAGTGTATCCCCAGAACAAATTTCCAAGTAAAGTGATTCGTCGTCCGTGTGATTGGGAAGGAGGAGTGAAGTTGAAAAACGCTGCAAGAGAAGAAGCGAAAAAAAAAGCAAGAAATTTCAAAGCAGAAATCCATACGACAGTTTTATAAGGGAAGTATAAGGGAGGGTTAGGGGGAGGAGGGGGGAGATCGGGCCTGATTATTTCTACTTGTCTGCACACATTGGCGCCCAGAACGCAGAAAATTCGTACGTGATCCGAGGGTGCTTCCTACGCGATATATTATCCATAATACGGATCCCCTCCCTTGGGGGGTCCCCCCCTCCCCACCGTGACACATCCCCACGGAAAACTTGAAAAGAAGGCGGGGGGAGGGGGAGTCAAGCGAGAAGATGGAAAACACACGCTGTACTCAGACAAATATACATCTCCGAGAAAAAATAAGTGTTGAAAACGAGGGGGTGTTTTATATAGAGGCGTGATGGGTGCTACACACTCGCGATGCATGCAGTAAATTCCGAGAATCGTTGGCTTCGTTTCGTTTGTGCGCGTGTGGAATAACGAGGACTCTATATAAAATGCGGGGATTTGTGTTGAAAGTACCCCCCATCCCCTTCTTTGTCCCCCCGAGACGCTCTCAATAAGAGTCTTCAGCGTTGATAAATAGACGCTGAAGGATGTGTGGAGAGCGATCGAAAAGATGAACCTATATTCGCTTAATAGCAAGATATATACATGAATTGTACACAGTATATATCACATCAGTTTGTATATACACATCATGCAGCAATCGATTCGCCATCTAGCGGCACGCTGGGAGACCAAAACCGTAACAGAGCACCCTCTGGTGGTGTATGAAAGTTAAGCATTGCATTTACAAACATGGCCGCAATGATTTTTCTAAGATGGCCTCTTTATGAGTATCAAATGATGTGGCCATGCTTGAGGCTCATACGCCGCTAGAGGGTGCTAAATCGGAATAATGAGTATTTGTGGGTTATTTCTTTATAGTGAATGTACACATTCTGGTATAAACATTTACAACACCTTAACTTTTTTGTGTAATTTCTATAATGGTATCGGTAATTTGTTAATTAGCCATTAATTATTATGGTATTTCCAAAATGTCAGCGCTCTTTACGTACCCCAGAAACGGCTATGTTGGACATGCTCAAAAGTCACCAGTGGTCCTGATCTAAAATTAGTCTATTTTCAATTTTTTGAATATTTGTTTTTGAAATTGATATTATTGATATATTGGAAATTAATTTTTCTATATATATAGTCTTTAGCACATGTAACAGCATTTCTAAAAGTGGTCAATTTTGGCAGCATCCATTTTCCAAGATGGCCTCTTTAGGAGTAAAAGGATGTGGCCATCTTTTGTTTTTCAATAATGCATGGTATCAAGAATAGTCAATTAGCCTGATTATAGTATATGGCAATTCCAAAATGATGGCTCCCATTTACTGCAAAAGAGGATATGTTGGAAGTGCCATACATTGACATTATTGACAATTGAAAATCTTTTGTTTTCCAGGCGTGGGTATCGTTAATTTGTCATTTAACACAATGAACGTGTGCCTTTAGCACAACAATGCTAAAATAGTTGAGATCTTTTAAAGTGGCCAGTTTTAGAAGCATTGGATTTCCAAGATGGCCTCTTGTGGGGTATATATAGATGCGACCATGTTGGGAACTAAATTTCTAAATTTAAATGTCACCTTAATAAAGTTAAAGTTACACATTAGATACATATATATATATATATATATATATATATATAGTTATTAATTATGTATATCAGAAGTATTTTAGCACGTTTACACGCAATTTTATGTAAAGATTGATCTTGTCCATTCGAAAGTGAACAAAAATGGAAAGTGTCTTATCAAAACTGCTTATAAGAAGAGTAAAATTGTATAAATATGTATACTATTTTTAGAAATATACCGAAATGCAGAGAAACTTGATAGTTTAAGAAAGAAAAACTATTCAGATAAGTTGTGTCCCATTTGGGTTTGAAACTTAGAAAATTCAAGATGGAGACTTTCGTGTACCCTAAGGCATAACCCTTATGGAACCATTTCCACTGCAATTCACCCCCTCCTGCACACGTTGATAAGTCCTCGTCGAACGGATTATACGAGAAATATGTTATTATTGGGATTTCCTCGCATTTTTCTGCTACTTTTACACGAAAAACACGGATTTAGCAAACGGTAAACATCCCAAATGACAAAGCAATGGTCTGTCCCTGAAAAGGCCCTTGCCTTCCTCGCACCATTCGGTGTTCAGGTGTACGGAACCAACCCCCTTCCGACCATTGTCCATTTCCGCTCGTTTGCATTTTTTTTTCACGGTGTTGCATCCTAACGCACCATCGCTTCCGTTTAATCCTAACCAGGACACATTTCGAGTCAGTAACTCCTTCCAGAAAAGTTCGCCTTTGCTGGCACCTGAGGTAACAAACCCCTTACACGTCTACAAATAGAATCGCCAACTGGACAATGGCGGACATAGCACCATTTAGCGAAACTATCAGCGCGAATAAGTTTAATGAAGTGTACCGGGCGTATCTCTCCGTTGTGTCTACCCCTTTTCTTTTTACCTGGAAAATAGTTCTGTAACTCTAGGGGCGGTGGGGTACGTAAGATTTTTGGGGGCATTCCTGCGAAAAGTATCCCTTTGGGCGGCTTGGCTTTCACATGTCAATGGAGTGAACCTACTTGAATTAAGCCGAGCTTTACTTCTTGACACAAAAAAGCGATGGCGGGGTGAAAATCTTGTCAAAAATTACCGCGCTTTGGGCACCCTTGCACCTTCAACGGACGCCTTTGTCAGAAACCCCCTAAGCTCAGTCAGCTACAAGTATATTGGTTACTTTTCACGATATGTAAAAGCCTCGAGTGCACTTCTCTTCCTTTCATTGATCAAAAGTCAGTCAGTCGAAAAATCACCTGACTAGGAGTGCCATCTAGTGACGGCGAAACGAAACTCGAATGTAAACAAAGCGTTTTTTAGGTATCAAAACAATATCGAATACATTTCACACGTAAATAAAATCAAAAACTTAATTGTTGAAAATAAATGTACAAGTAATAATATAATTTGAATCTTAATTTGTGGTATTTCTAAGTCAGATTTCCTTTTAATAATTCTTATTTTCTTAAAATTATCTACAATGGTACGTTTCAATTAAGGCTTCTATAGGTTAGGTCTTCACAACCTAAAACCCTCTTAAAACCTTGATATAAAACATAAACAAAAAAACATGATGGAAATATTAAGCCATTGTGTGCAAGTCTTATATTTACAGAATTGTATAGCGTTTCAAAAAAATGTGGAGCTGTAATTTTGTGAGAGCATATAATAGCGTTGTATTTATATTGGAACATGCTTATTAAAATTATGTGATAAAGTTATTGCGATTTTAGTTTTTACTGGTGTATTGGCCCTTTATTTATTTATTTATTTTAATGCTGCCCTACAAAAACATGAGTGGTGCATATTGTATACGAAACATCATGTTAACACTCAAAAATTCCCACTTTAATATTTAGTAAAAATTATTATTTCGGCCAGATGTTATACGTCGAATCTTTCATCAGCACCATGCATGCAGATAATAGAGAGTTTGAGCCATTCAACGTTAACGAAACGATAACGAGAAACAGTGCTGGCATTCCGGGCTTTCCGCGCTGTTTCTCGTTAAAGTTATCGTTTCCATAACGTTTGATGGCTCAAACTCTCTATTGCCAATGAGTTAAAACGGCACGCAACTCATTTTCATTAACCCAATTTAACAATTCTCAAAAGTTCCCAAATTAAAATGAAGCACATCTTTTGCGTTATACACTGAGGTGCTCACATAGGGGCATGACAAGTCAATAACATGCATTTTTAGTCATATACCAAAGTTTTTCGTAGTGCCACCAATAACCAACGTTGTTAGGAAAACTTTTATAAACTTTTGCTTTCCAAGCAGTTACCAAAGCAAAGAATGTGCACTTTTCTTTAAAATAAAATGTAAAAATACACAGTTAAATTATATGTACTATATATTGCACTTCAAAACCTTTCAGCAACATCCAATTCTTTCACCAAATGCTGCAGTGTCAAAAGGTCTTTAAACCGTTGCAGCAAAACTCGGAAGTTTAATCCATAAAGCAACGCATAAAAACCAGATGTTTTTTTTCCTCCAGAAATCGTGTCATTCGGCAACTTAAACATCCGCATCTTTCACCAAACTTTGAAAGCCTAAAACAGCCATGGACCAAACATCGGTTTGATGGTCCCAATTCGCGTCCCCAAAATTTCCTAAAAGCCAGGAAGCGCGCCCATGTCCTTAAAATACATACAACTATAACAAAATAGAGGGTCCTCCGAGGGGCTACGCCAATAATCTTACATAACAATGTTGAATTTGATTGAAAAAAAAAATGCACGGTGCCGCCCGAGCGAAAATCAAAATAAGGTACCTCGGCTTCCATCAGAAGGAAAAAGCAGTGAATAGGTTGGGCAATCAACTTGGGCAGGATACTTACGGTTGGCCTGCAAAACGCAATGGGCAAAGCCGAGTGTAAAATAAGGGAGGAGGGGGGGTTGCTCCATCCAGCAGGTCCTTTGTCCTTTTGCATGATGAGGTGCATGAAGGCGGCTTCGGTCCTACACACGAATCTATAGGTCCAATTAGGTCGGTCTCTCTTTCTGCGTGAAAAAAAGACATTGGGACGTATGCGACTCGCCATCCTTTCGTGTTTAGCCACCGTGCAAAGGGGGTGACGCTTTGACCCCGAAGCAATGTTGGCACCCCCTGGTCCGTACGACCTCTGGCGGCGATTCGCGCTTGGCCGCCCATCGGGCTTATGAAACCCGTGGTTACGTGAAATGGGATATGACTGTTAAGAGACCGCAGTAATTGGGGCTGCCTTTTTCGTCCGCCAGCCTTTTGTGAAGAGTCGAAAAATCGGTATGGATCACGTCCATTATTACACAAAACAGCCCAGCGTATGGAAATACAGAAAGAAAAGAATAATAAAAAAAAGGACCGCAGGTGTCCCGTGAGAAAGATATGCGGCAATTAATAAGCAATCTCCCGCCGATTAAACTCTAGTCTGGGAAGTGGATTGCGGTGGATTAAAATGGCTGTAATTTAATAGAAATTCCGTGTGGTTTATGCATGGTGTCAAGGACAATACGATGTGTGTGTCATAAGCCTGCTGGGTTTGTTTACGGTCCCAAATATCTGATATTTTATCAAATAGATGCCATGATCAAATTTCGAAAGTGCCTTTCATGTGACGTTTACATGTCATGTTGTTGGCGCGCTTTTTGCTTAAAAAGTACATTTTTTCTTAATTCCCGCATATTATTTTTTCGTGGAATTCTTTTGAAACAATTTACATATAGTACGTCCGGCACAGACGGAAGGAACACGTAACTGTTGGAAAGAAATACCCGACAACAAAAACAAGCGGGAAAACAGAAATGTAAATAAGGAACGTCAGCGACGAATTTTAACTTATTTTCGAAAAGAAAATACATTTTTAAAATTTTTTGCATTGTCTTGTTTTTTTCTCTTCTTATTTTGTTGCATTTTGCCAACGGAATCAATTATGAAATAATCGCAAATTTTCATTTATAGTTAGTAAATTTTAAAACAAGAGAAAAAGGAAGAGTTGTGAACCTCCATCTATTGCTCAAAACTTCAAGGACTTGAAAACTCCTTTTATGCTCAAAGAGATGAGATTTCAGATAAAACAATTTTATAAAATTTCAGTTTTAACGATATTTAATTGATGTATTCATTGTATTCAATGTTAGTCAAACATCTGTTTTATAATATTTAAAATATAAAATGTTACATATAATAAAAAATATATGAATTTCAAGAGAAATTATTAATTTGGCAGTGTGAGTGGGTGTTTATAATTACTACCTGTCAGTATGCCATATATTTTCGGATAGAAAATATATGGCATACTGATATATGTAAAATATATGTAAAAACGTAAAAGTAAAAATGTAAAAACGCTTTATAGTATAGACACTTTTTGTATGCTTTTTATTTCCATTTTTTCAATTGAATATGTAAAATGCGTCACCGAGAGTTCTGTGCAAATTGTTAAACTTGCAATTACGTATTTTTACATTTCATTTTAAATACATTTTGTTTGCTTACCAAGTGATTGGTAACTCTGACAGCATAAGTATTTAGTTACATGGATACATTTAAATAAATTCTTAAACAATAACAACTAAAACATTAAAAATATAAAACTTTCAATCTCGATGTATTAAGTATTTGACAAACATTAAAACCCATGTAAAAATATAGTCACACTTATGACTGGTTGAATAGGTCTTTGCTAACCTTAATATATTAGCACTGATTTATTAGGAAAAAGGAAATGTTAACAAGTGCATAAATCAAGTTTGGATTTAATTAGGTAATAATTACTGTTTCAATTTTAATCTTTTCAATTTAATGAACATCTATTCAACCAGGTATAAAATTAAACTTATTTAAATGAAACAATTTTAAATTAACACTTAAGTATTGATGAGTATAAGTTACAAGAAAACCAACCCCATTGTTTCAATTGTGTTAAAAAAGAGTATTAAACAATGACTATTTTCAAACCCTTGGCTGTTCATTTACTCCAGTTGCTTCATCAAAATGTCGTTTTCCATCCAAATACAGCATTGCCTCTGCAAGCATAAATAGTCAACTAATGATATATACAATCGTTTCGGGAAAAACTAAAGTATGAAAAGCCACATACCACTATAAGTTTTAGGGACGATCCGTCGTACAGGAGTATCTTGCTTGGTGGCAAAGGTGAAATGGAATATATTAGTGGTGTCTTGTACTCCAGAAATGGGGTCTACCACGCTGGCATTAACCCTCACTTGTAGTTTTGAGCCATGGGTATAGACAACCTTATGAAAGAAGTGGAAAAGAGTAATTTACAATTAATTTAGCAGAAACTTCAAAATGTTATAATATATATAGAATACGTTAATTCACATATTCAATTTACTTTTTCTATTTATTGATAACATTCTTAAAAGCAATTAACCGTATGTTTTGGTACATTTAAAATTCCAAGTCAATTCTCAGAGTAAACATTTAGCTTTCACTTGGTCTGGTTATTTGGAAAATCAAAATTTTGTATTCTTCGTTTGAAATACTCTCCAAGTACAGTAATATTTTTGATATACATATTTGTTATTACATTAATTGTTTGTGTTTAATATAATATAGACATTATGTTCGGACTAGTTTGTCCAGTAAATTTATGGAAAAAATTCTACTATATTTCAAGGACCTCTTCCACGACCAATTAGACAATAAGATAAAAATGGGTTCTGTTTTTGGTAATGGATCAGAAATTCAAGCATAAACTGGTGTTTCATACAAATTTCATGCATAATTCCCAACATTCCAAATTTTAAAGGCTGCTGGACA
>JAUJYV010002173.1:0-13541 GCA_033995625.1 Ophyiulus pilosus
ATTCAGAGTTCTATAGACGAATTTTCCGAACACTTTCGATTTCAAGAGTGCATTTTCGCACATAGGGAAAAAGCGAGGTCAGAAGAGGGATCGATCAATAATTAGCCGGCAGCACTGGACACGCAACGGCCAATTCTCGTCACATCCCCTTTAATCCCAAATGCGTGTCTGCGTGTTCGCAAATACGGTACCGTGCAATCACCATCATCATCATCATCACCATCATCAACACCGTCATCATCATCAACATCATCATCATCATCATCCATTCCCAAATGAGGGGAAGTGACGTCGAACACACCCACGAGAGCACAGTCTAGAAACCGGAAGCGAAAATTGCGAAAACGAAAAGTTGCGATCGATCGCAACTCCCCATTGGACTTATTGAACGCAGCAGCAGCAGCAGCACTGGGGATGTGGGGAAAAGGAGGGAGACATAGGGGAAACAGGGAGCGAGGGGTCCACGCATAAAAGGACGAGGATCAATGGATGGGATTTGAACGGTGGAAAACGACGGCTGGGTATGTACGTGTTAGGGACAAAGGGCCTTCCATCTGCATGCTCGGCTACTTCCGGTTCATATACGGTGGGGTTATTGCCGGCGGCCAGCCTCTGACCAATGCTGACCAGTGGTCAAGCCGTCTGGACACGTTAGCATCCACAAAGAAAAGTGCCTGCCTGCTATTGATCGTAAAGCCTACTATAGATGAAATGGCAAAACCCTACTGTTTCTAAAAAACTGTTGTACATAAAAAGTGTACTAAAACCGAATTTAAAATGGAGCTTCATTTAGGAACGTTCTCATTTACATGCTACAAATGATTCAATATGGACCTGCTTTTATGAACGTTCTCTTTTCTTTTTTTTCTAACACTGGTTCAAAATGAATTTGGGTTTGGAACGTTATCACTTTTGTGCAAAGACATTTTAAATGGTCCTACTTTTTGGAACATTCTCGTTTTTTCGCCAAATCCAATTCTAGACGAATCTGCGTTTTGGAATGTTATTATATGTGTTCAAAAAGTAATTCAGATTAGAAATACGTTTTCGAACATTTTTTTTGTCATAACTGATTTAAAATGAATCTGCGTTTTGGAACGTTATTAGTTGTATTCAAAAGCTTATTCAGAACTGAAATACGTTTTGGAACATTTCTTTGTTGTTAAAATAGATGTTAAACGAATCTGCGCTTTGGAACGTTATTATGTGTTTTCAAAAACGGATTCAGAACGGGAAAAAACGTTTTGAAAGATTTTCATTTTTTTGGCAAACTGATTCAAAATGGAGATGTATGGAAAATTGTGATTTTTACTTTAAAACAGAAACAGTGGAAAACGCCAACGGCTTAACGTTAACCTTAACGTTAGAGGAGGGAAGGGAGGAGCCACGGACTGAACTACCCAATGCACTAACTGAACGTCATGAGTGCGCATGCGTGGTTCCTCCCTTCCCGCTTTTAAGGTTAACGTTAAGGCGTTGGCTGGCTCAATCTCTCTATATTATGCTACCTAAATTGGCGTTATCTCGGAAAGGGCTCGAGATAGGAGTACGTGCTAAACGAGGCGTTTCTCCAGTTTTAACAGCTTCAAAAGGAAGCAAAAAAGCGTACATCACGCAATAGAACGATCGATCGAAGAGTTATTAGCAATGTACGCTCCACCTAGCGACCGTTCAAGAGCAACACCTAATCAACTTGTCTCAACCCTTTTGTTTGGGCTGTTCGTGGGAAATGGACATGTGACTACTACTGCCTACAAAATGGTGGCTTTTGGGGCGCCCCATGTTTCTCCAGTGGAATGGGAAGACTGTTTAGTTTAATGTGATCAAAACCCCCGACCTGAATCGGAGAACAAAGAACAAAAAAGATAAGGCAATAACAAAAGATGACTGCTTTTGACATTAACGTTGATCAGTCAAGAACACGAGATAGATGATCTGCCAAATGCCATTTTAATGCTGATAAACCGAATTGAAATTTATCAGTCACGAACAAATGCTGATTATCGATGGTTCAAAAAGGTCATATGCTCAGTCAAGAGAAGAAACAACGTGCCTGACTAGTCACTAGAACAAAAGATGATCAGTAAAGAAAAAAATCAGTCAATAGTACATGATCATCAGTCAAGATCAAAAGATGATCAGTTAAAAAAATAAAAGATGCCTAGCCAACATTCAAGTTTCAGTCAAGAGGGACCCAAAGATGTTTAGTCAAGGCCAAAAGATGATCAAGCAAGACAAAATGTGTTTATTAAAGATGCTGGTCAGTTAAAAGCAGGATCAAGCAAGATCAAAATATGATCGGTTAAAGGCAATGATCAATAAAATAAAAGAATCTTATTCAGCAAATATAAAAAACTGATCAGCAAGTGAAGAAGAAAAGATGATCAGTCAGTCAATATAACACACGATGACCAGTCAATAAAACACAAGAATATCATTCGATAGAGCATAAGATTATCAATCATTAGAACACAAGATGATCAATCAAGAAAACAAAAGATGATCAGTAAGGAACAAAAGATGATCACTCAATAGCACAAAATATGATCAGTAAGGAACAAAATATGATCAGTAAGGAACAAAAGTTGATCAGTCAAGAGAACAAAGGATGATCAGTCCAGAGAATATGATCAGCCAAATAGGAATTATCAACAGAATACACCATTAACAGGGTTTTGAAATACTAAACCAAAGGACGTTCAGCAGCGCCAAAGCAAAGCAGTGGTCGATTCTTCCCCCTGGATCCCCTCTATTGTCCCTCCTCGTGACCCTCGACCCGGTGCGTGGCCGATATTTTGCGTCAGGCAACAAACACGCTTCCCCCATCGACCCTTGCGTGGAAAATTCAAACCCCACGCAATCCGCTTTCAGTGCAGGAGGGGTTCGCACCCCCTCCTCCCCGTCCCCATCCCCTCTTATAATTCGTTCTTTGCCAGCACGCATTTTAATTTTTAAAACCCGACCCGCACGCAATTTTATTTTCGCTTTCCCCTTTTGCCCTTTCGCTCATTTTACCGAAAATTATTACGAAATTTTCCAGGAAAAAAATCCCACAAACAAAATGAAACATTTAATGACGCGATAAATGACGGTGGTTTAGCGCCATGGTCGCGTCAATGGGAAATTTGGCTTACCGGAACGTGGACACCTCAAGTGGGTTGTGTTGGAGGCGTGGCTTGGTTGGGCATAAATGCCAAAGTTTTCCCATACAGTTTATGTCCGTGTATATGCATGTGCTCTGTATGGTCACTGCATGTTCACATGGCTTAAACTTGACCACTCTGTATGTATACAACATGTACGCATGTGATCGGTATATGGAAACAACATAATATACATATTTGTATATCTCGGGCATGAAACAGTTGATCCCCCGTTAAATGAGGCTTTTAATTTAACCCCTCGTTATTTTATCGATTGTTACCACTGTCCATCTTAGTATTTCATTAATTGCAAATGATTGATTTTTCCAGTATGTCAAATTAAAAAAAAAACGCTTTTCCACCACCCAAAATTCTCTCCCTATAAGTCTAATTAGTCCTTAATTGACCAGTAGTATAGTTTCCACGCCTTCTATTTTCGAGCCCACATGCTGCCACACTAATTGGACAGTTGCACCAAACTAGGATTAAACAATTGTTAATGACAAGCTTATGCTCTAATGCGCCAACCACAATTAAATTTAACCGATATCTGTCAACCCTGTTTCCCCCTGATATCTGTTTAACCGAAAACAGTCAATGTATCTATTCGGACTTTAACGATTGATTGTAGAACCCTAAACTCCAGTTAAACTCGGTTACTGAACATAGAACATTAAATCAGATTTGTCGTAAGAATTTTAGAACTTTATTTAAAACGCATATTTGTTAAGATAGTCGTTGGCACTTGGCATCTATCTAAACTTGTCCACCTTTTTGTCTTTCACAGAAACAAAGTCATCCTGTTAACCCCAAGGAGAGTTCGCCCCCCAAGGGTGGGGCCAACACCCACACGAAGGCCCCCTGCGGTCGAGGTAGGATACATCATCATTTCATTTTCGTGATAATTAATGTAACATATTTTAACAAAGGTTGATCAGAACGTATCAAATTTCAAGAATATTTTTTCAAAACATTCCAAATTTCAAGAATATTTTTTCAAAACATTCCAAATTTCAACAAAAGTTCACCAGACCATACCAACATTAAATAATTGTTGACCAGAACGTACCAAATTTCACCAAACTAACTAAAATATACCAAATCTCAACAAAGATTGACCATAACGTACCAACCTTTATTGATGATTGATCATAACGTACCAACCTTTATTAATCAGAACACACAAACTTTTAAGAAAGACTGACCAAACTATGCCAAATGTCAATAAAGGTTGACCAGAACGTACAAAATTCCAAAAAAGACTCGCCGAACTATACCACCTTTCAACAAGTGTTGACCAGAACGTACCAAATTTCAATAAAGAACAATCAAACCATACCAACTTTCAACAAAAGTTGACCATATATGGCGTACTAAATTTTAAAAAAAAAGGTTTACCAAACTTTAAACAATTGTTGATCATAGACCGTACCAAATTTCAACAAAAGTTGGCCAACATATGCAAAGCATAAACATGCTGACCACCGCACAAAACTTCTCCCAAAGCACGCTACATCGAAACACTACCCATCTCCACCTCGCAACGATGAACGACGAACGATCATGCAGTTAGGGCCCTGCGAGCATGAAAAAGAAGCAGCAGCGCTAATCGAAGCAGACAAAAGCGGCTGAGACGCAAGACAGCGGTTGAGAGAAGCGGAAGAAGGGCACACACACAAAAAAAACGCGCTACCAGCGTAGAAAATGAGTTTGGAAATTGTCTTTAGGGCGGATGAAAGTATAAGTGGCGGAAATAAATGAGTGGGTGGTTCGAAAGAGAAACGTAAAAAAAAGATGGCGGCGAACGGGTCGATCGAACCTAGGATGAGGAAGAAGGCTGATGTTGCAGCAGCAGCAGGATTTTCATCAAAATCCTTTCATTCGGGCATCGAAAGCATCGATAGGAGACTTTCCTAATGAAAATTTCCGATAGGGGGCGGGGCGGGAGGGCGACGGTGCATCGGATGGCCCTCGGGGGGCACTCGCGTTCCATTGTTGCAGCCGCCATCAAAAACACTGCCGCTCGACACTCTTATAATTGGAAATCGCTGGCGACGCTGCAGCTTTGACAATTACGAGCGAGGGAAAGATTTACCAGCAAAAGAAGCAGCCTCGTCTTCCTCCTCCTCATCCTCTTTTTTTCCCTCCAAATAACAAAAAAAGAGGAATTAAAGAGGACATGGCCACATTTCCCACAGTTATACGATACTCCTCCATGTCCCTCGCAGGGACTTTTGGGGTAAGCATGGGGCTGGTTCGACGTCAAGGAGCGCCATCTAACGTCGCATTCTGTGAAAGCCAGCAGTGATTGCTAGCTTTCAGGAGCAGCTTATAAGAGTGCAGGCAGTTCTGTATAACACGAACGCATGCAGTGATTGCCACCTTACAGGGGTAGTCAATAGGCGTATATACATGCAGTTCTGTATAACATGGATGCATGCAGTGATTGCTCGCTTTCAGGGGTAGCTTTTGGGGTATGTGCAGTTTTGTATAACACATATGCATGCTGTGATTGCCCGCTTTCAGGGGCAACCTATAGGCGCACAGTCAGTTCTATATAACATGAACTCCTGCAGGGATTGACACTTTTCAAGGGCAGCCTATATGAATACAGGCAATTCGAGACTATATAATGAAAAAGCTCAGTGTGATTACCATCTTTAATGAACGGCCTATAAAAGCTGAGAGCACATAAAGAAGCGCAAGCTTAACCTATTATGACAGTGGACTTTTTTTTGGTCATCAAGTTAAGATAGTTCTTCTATGTAGCGGATTTCAATTGTTCGCATGTATCCATACTGTGAATTATAAATATGGGGGAAATTATGACATGACAGCATTATCGTGTTGGGCAAAAAACAATAAAAGAAATAAAGTTGAGATTTCTCACAGCGACAATCAATACACGGATTAAACATCTTTAAAAGTTTGAATGTTAAGAATTAAAATGATGAAGACAAGATTACATATTAAAAAAAACTTGAAACTAATCCGTTCATTTTATATTAAAAAATAGCGTGATAATTAAAATTCATAAAAAAAAATAGTCAGTTCCCTGGCATACGACTTTTTACATGAAATTAAACCGGTTTTCAGTGCTTTTTTTCCTTATTACACCCTCGAATACTTCGCGAAACTGCCTAATATTTCCTTTCTCGGGTCTATAGGTTCTCCCTTGTAATGCCGTGCATTAAAGTGCCCTTAATGTGCTCGTTTTAAGAACGATTTAACCGACGTTTACCGGAGCGAATCCAAGCCTCTGGGGAAAACTGCCTAGTCTTGACCCCTGACCCCAGGCGTCCCGACCTCTGACCTCGAGCTTCATGACCCATCTCCTTTAAGTTCTTTTCTTTGGCCATTCACGTGGGAAGTGGCGAGATGTGGCACGGTGCCAGCGGCTCAGGGTGGGGGAGACGGAATGGGAGGAGCTTTTATCATCATCATCATCATCATCATCATCATCAACATCCCTTCCCCTCGTCTACCCCTAGGCCCTCTCCCCCTCATCCCCCCACCCCCACATCCACGTCAATATTAAAGCCTTAATTTCTTACCCACTGAACCAGACATCGTTCTCGCGTAATGCCCTTCCTCCTCCCAGAACACGTTTAAAGCGGAACGACTAAAGCGCGCAAAGCGAGGCAAAAAAGGAAACCCATTTCCCAGAGTGCATTGGGAATTTTGGGATAACCCGGTCTGGCACCTCATAACATGAATTCGGTGGTGCTCCAATATGGCGGCGGCCATGTTTATGCATGAAGGCAAACCTTATCCATTTATGGCTTTTGATAAATGATCATCCCCACGTTACTACGTGTTACGAAAGAGAAAATTGAACTTTTACATGTTCAGGACCTTGAATTTTCTTGAAGAACTTAAATATACAAATTCATTACACGTGCATTTTTGGACATTATTTGTATTTCTATTCAATAACATAGGGAAGAAAGACATTAGCTCGCAGTGATTGCCAACCGTTAAGGGCCCGCATCAACTTTTATTTCATTGGTCCACCGAAATCACGTGAGCACCATCGAGCCAATCAGATCATCACATTGATGCGTCGAGGTGACGTCACGTGGTGGGCGTGGTTGCGCAAACAATGGACGCGATTGGAGGAGACCGAAACGACTAATTAATCCGAGGACCCATAATTATATTTGCACGAAATAAAAGGCATTTGGCGTGCCTGTCACTCCCTTTAATTAATCTGATTAATTAGGCGCCGCTTTGCAATTAACAAGGCCGCGGTGACGTCATCGTCTCAACGACATTGGCGCCATTCGCCGCTTAGCTGACAGGAAGTGACGTCACGTCGTCCGGAATTAAGAATGTATGGGACATATAAGGTGATATGGTCCAAGGGCCCAAAGGCATCTAAAGCTAGAAAGGACCTAGTAGGGTTCCATGTGAGATTTGCTTTAATTCCATTGGGGTTCCCTTATGAGTTTGAAACAGGGCCAGTTACCAGAGGACGTTACTGGTCACACAAGATGGCGCTGAGTTGTGGAACGGGGGGTTCTGCTTGATCAGGCTGTTAATTAATTAGGCGCTTTTTGATTCGCGGGTCTCCTTCAATTAAAAGCAGCTGACGCTTCGCGACGACGGCGAAATGTTTTCATTAATTGAACGCTTTTTATTACGAAGATGTTTGAATTAATTAATTAATGAGGGAGGGAGAATAAAAGGGGTCAGGAGAGGTGGAAGAAACGGGTAAAAATGTTATTAAAACTAGGCCCAGCGTGGAGATAAATATTGAAAAGAATTAGAAAGGTATTTTGGGAAATTAATTTTCACCACCTTATATGAAGCTAGGGCTGAAATTGGCCAACGAGGAGCGCAGTAATTGGCCCTCGATGTTAGGGTGCCAAAGCGACCCTAGGGGCGCCACATTTCTTATATTTAAAAAAGCATGAGCTATAATTTGGTAAAGAGTATATGGTATTTATAGCCAAATGTGGTAGCATATATCTTTGCAAGACTATCTGTACATGTAAACATATCTGGTCATACATAGAAATATTCATATACAAACACATCATTATACCATGATATGGTAGTATACATCTTTGCATGGCTATTCTATGTTTTTTAGAGATGTCTGTGATTCTTATAAACTTGTATTATAAAATGTGCTTTACATGTTTTGTGCAGACAATTTATGTGTTGCCAATATCGATGTTTCTTACTTGTAAAATATGCAATAGGACGGGACAAATAGTGACACGGGACCGAGTAGTGAAATACGGTGACAGTCCTGTATATACGGGACGTATGGGAACCTTATCTATAGACCATCGCAGTTGCATGTGGCCCTTATATAATGCATTTCCAATAATGGCTAACTAAGGTACATATCTGGGTCCTCATTGGCAAAATATGGTTCACTGCATACACGACTAAATATGGCCATGAAGGACCAAATATGGCCCATACATGTCCATATATAATTACATGTCAGAAATAAGGCTAGATCAAAAGTCCATTTCTCGAGAACTGTTTTTTGTTTTTGTTCAAAATTCTTGGTTCTTTTTGTGGCCAGCGTCAAGGAACCCCTGTTTCCATTAATCAGTCCGCAAAACAACAGCATTGGCCGCCGGAGCAAAATCTTAAGTCGGACGTACGGACGGATAGCGTCGCACGAATCAATTTCGCGCCGCCAACCGCACACGAGGGGTTTCCCGGTAAACCGTTGAATAATGAGGAGGACCGTTGCCATGGCAACCGAAAAAGCGTCACGGCCAATTAAAGGGATCAAAGGGTTAGAGGCCGTTCTCCCTCCCACCCTCGGAATATGCAAATGAGAACATACAGTAGATCTAAAAAGTGGAGATTTTTTTTAAAGGAGCACTTGAGTTGTCCAGGAGCGCACGCGGCGTCCCTCGGACTAATTAAAGGCTTTTTCTATAATGGCCAATTTTCACTTCCTCCCTATACCCTCTCCAATTAAAAGTCTACTGCATTCAATTAACGAGTGGCTAATTAGCGTCGCAATTAAAACGCCATCAACGACGCGGACAACTCAAGAACGTGGTGTCTAGAGGTGGAAAAGTATGGAGGAGGCCGATGGAGGATGGGATGCACAAAATATTGTAAACGCTAAACTGTTTAGGGGTTGCCTTGGCTATAGATTAAAACAACTTCCGTTGGCAGCACTGAATGTTTATCTTCCATTTTTTACATCACTATATAGACGAGACTGTTGAGAGTGTAAATGTGGGCGTGGTTGAGAGACAGGTGATGGTACACCATATTGTGAATGAAATCCGGAGCTGTTCATATTATTTTGTCTGCCCCCTTCTACATAAATGGAAATAAAGGGCCTGATAGGACAATATGGGCATATGATATCCAGCAATATAAAACCATGGTTTGTTGGGTAGGGTGTGCGGGCCCAAATACAACTAAAGCTAAAAAAGGCCCCAAACGATACATTGAAAAACAAAAATTCGGTTGGCAACACTGCATGTTCATCTTCTATTTGTTAGCACACTGTGAGGTGTAACAAATGTTCCCAGTATTTTGCCTACCCTGTGTAGGCATCAAATACGTGTTCATTATACACATAGAAAAGCTTAAGGAGAATTAAATGAAATAAAAAGTCTATGACGTCATGCACATGACCGCACAATTGGCCCACGCATCTGGCGTTGACCTTGTCACGTGTTCATGACGTCACAATTAATCGAATTATGCCGCCAAAGGCATCGATCTGGATTAAGGATCCCATTTTAACAAAAAGGCAAGAAACTTAAATAAAATATAAAAAAATACCAACGAAAATCCATTCGAAGCTCAAGGATTATAAGCAGTCTAGACATGGCCTCTGAAGAAGCGTTAACACTCAGTTGCACCACACTCAGTTAACATCAAATAGTGATACAAGAGGTGGACAAAATAATGGAAACCAAGGAGAATATGGTTTGCATCGTGCACTTAAAGCTGTCGTTTCAAAAACATTCCATTTTCACTTTATTTTGTGTGCTAAAAAGTTCATGACTTATATAACATGTTCACAAATTCATGGATGTAACAAATACTACAAATTTTACTACTAATGTGTTTAAATGTTCATTGGTGGTGGACAACCCAAGAGAATGCATTATAAAAGAAGATGTTCCTAAATTCATCGATGCAACACAAATGTGCAAAAAATTAGTATACTAAAAGTACGACAAATATGCCACAAAGCAACATTAGAGACACCAAAGGTGCTTAAATTCTCTTAAATTCCCTATATTTTTATATTAACACAATTTTCCCTACGGGGTGAGGAAATTCAAACATATACTGATGTTTCACACGAATTTCATACATAATTCCCAACTTTTCTAAATTCCAGGGTGATTCAAGCACATTTCCCGAAATTCAAATTCAAGCCTGTTAGACATCACTGTCTCACAGACACCCTGTTACATAATTGATGCAACACAAAAGGGCTAGAAATTGGTATGCTAAAAGTACGACACGTATGAGACAAACAGACATTAGGGCCACCAAAGGTTCTTAAATTATCTTACATGCAATGTAAGGCCGTGGACACCTCAAGAGTATACCATTATTGACAATGTATTTCATGAATGTCCACTGTACTCGGTCACGAACAAAGCCTACTGTGGCGAAGATATAACCAACTGTAAATGCAGGACCGCGTGCAGTGGTCGAAATTATAATTTCGCAGCACTTAGGGCACGAGTGGTCAGTTGTGCCGACCCCCTACACGCTCTTAATGTTGATTCAGAAGAAACAGAGGCCAAAAAAATGGCATTGATCCCAGCGGTATTGCATTCTCCTATAGCTCTCTTGGACCGCATACGGTAGGCAGGGCACGCACGGCTGACCAATGGACGGTTCGAATGGACGTGTGGGAGGTGTTAAAGGCCGATCAATTAAATTTCATTTCGCGGATATCGAAGAGAGGAAAGCTGAATAGAGGGAGAAAAAAAGAAAGGGACAAAAAAGGAGAGAAAAGCGGAAAATTGAAAAGGGATGACCACAAGGGCCGGGAATGACCAGCTGACCAGAGTACGAAAGAAGGTGAATCTGCTTTGGACGTCCACCAAACCTCTGTTCATGGGCTAGTTTTCAGCCAGACACATGACTCATGGAGATCCATGGAGAGGCATGCCTCGTGAGAATCTAACATGCCCTAACATGGTACAAAAGTCCCAAAAACATCATTCAAACGATGAAGCAGATAAACGTATACAGTTTAGTAAAATAGTGAGTTAAAAAGAGCATGCCTTACGCGGATTGAACCTCGGTTCTTGGACAAGTTAACAAATTGCTGGGCACAGTAAGCAAATGAGGCATGCGTCATCAATAAGGTATGTCGTGTGAGACCTGTGTGTAAGTTGTCGTGAAATAGTCCAATCCACCCAATCCAGACAAAACAGGTCTTCCTGACACACGAACCTCGGTTTATTAAGCTAGTTTTCAGAGCGACTATACCTTCAAGTATGAAAACCCCAGAAATATAATTTTAAATGATGAATTCGGTGACCACTGGTCAGCGCGCATCATAGCACAAAAATATGGGCTTACTGATGAAGAAATGCCGCTGAAATGATGAATTCGATGACCAATGCTCGGTTGAGGTCCCCAATTCCCATTTACTCAGCGACTGGTCATCCGGATCGAACAAAAGTCCGTCTTAGGCCTACACACGTAGTTGTCATGGCGACAATCGTCCATTTAGTGACCACCGAGGTCAGCGTGCATTCCCGATAATTGATTGGGCGTGGTCAGCCGTTTTAATTAGCCGAAGAAAAGGAAGCCGAGTCGGAAAAGGTCAAAGGGCACGCCTTGCAGAGAGAGACCCTAATCAAAAGGGAAAGGGGCGTGGCCCCTGGGTGATGTGACCAAAATGGCGAAGTCGTATGATGTCTCATGGGTGATGATATTAGTGGTTGATAACTTCGATGTAGTTTCAAAAAGGCGTTTCGTGCATGCGCACGTTTGAAATCAATAGCGTCCCTTTCGTGTTTTCAATCGACATCGCAAGATGGCGCCACTATCTGTCCCCTTAAAATCCAGCATTAAATACATGGATACGTAATCCATTCCGTTATCAATCAGTGTCAAAGCAGATAATTAATGGAACTGCGCCGGACATGTGTAAATACTTCAACAGAATTCTATGAAAATGATAAAACGCGGGAAGGGGAACGATATTTTCGAGGACAAATGAACCTTAAAATATTACAAAAATTGTAAAACAATAACTAAATATGACAGGAATACAACATTCTTGACATGCTTTTTTTAAAACCTTAATTATATAAATTTTACGTGTAAAATCATATTTTTAATGATTTTAAGGCGTATAACTTATAAATTAAATTATACATAACGCATGGCAATGTGTAAAAGTATTAATGAAGACCATTGACTAAATACTTTCAAATATTGAGACTCCATGTCATCAGCATCACTGTTATTGAAATATCCATATTACACATAATGATATGCATGTTCCTAATTATATGATCGCAACATATTAAACAAAATTTAAAGACTGCTTAAAATCACTAAAATTATCCTCAGAACGTCACGATGCTCATTTTCAAAAGTAGGTCTCGAGCATCCGAGAGATGGCGCTACGGTCGCATGCCCTTAAAAATCCATTTTTCCAACCTCAAATTTCTCTGATAAATAAACCAATTAGTTTGTGCAACTCGTTTGCTCGCAAGCTTTAAGTAGGACCCCAAACACATCCCACCCATCTTTTCAAAATGGCAGCGAAAGTGAGGTGGGGGGGGGACCAACGCCAGACTTGCCGATGCTTTTCCCCGTCTAATAACGGTAATAACAATAATAACAGTACGTGACACGGCACGAAGGGCCCTCAGGAGTGCAATTGGCGCCCTCGGCAGTGGCCCGTCTGTCTGGACGTGCGCTCGCAAGCGTGCATGGGCATTAAGTTGCCCCGGCGACCCGGCTCAACATCCGTGACCATGGCAACCGCATCCCTCCTTCGCCTACGGCGCTCTACCCTTTGTACACATCTTCATCATCATTATTATTATTATGGACACACGAGGGCTTCAATGCCGATGATGACTAACTTCCGGTCACTCTTTCTCGTTTCAGACTCGAGCTGCAGCCACCGAAGCACGCAAGGCCGGAAGATGAGCAAGGTAAGGACAAGATGATAGCAATGGTCTGGGACCATTTGGGAGTGCACTATAAGTGCCATGGACAGTGCTTACCACAAACCTCCTACAATGATCTCATGTCACTAACTCTTTAAGGAGGGGGTCATCTATGCACATTTGGGGTCTAAACTTTTCATCCCTTTCATTGATACCTTAAATCAGACTCTTATCATTGATGACAGTCAATAAATATCAAAAGTCTAAAAACATCAATAGGGACTAAAAGTATCAAAAGGGTTAA
>JAUJYV010002174.1:0-13540 GCA_033995625.1 Ophyiulus pilosus
GTGTCCAGGTCAGATATAGAATTTCGTCACTTTAGCTGTGGTCACGGAATAATTTCATCCTAGCTGAAAAATCTATAGCAGCCATGAACAAGCGCATGTTGATTTCACTCATGAGCACATCCAAGCATCGTCAATTCAGTATATATTTGTACTGAAACGTTACTCGTTGCAAGAATAAAATGTAAACATTCACCATCAATTAACAACAAAAGAATTGCTCGTGCGTCGTTAATATGTATTCAGCAATATTATTTACTTTTTATAGCTTGTATAAATGATACAAGCTGGAAAATATGGAAAATTTTTCCATGAAAAGCGCTTACAAATACTTTTCTGTCGTTGCTATCCAGCCTCATTCAAATGGCTTGTCACCATTATGTATTAAATATTTCAATCATATAATCGCCTCTAGTCTCTGATCATAGTGATAAGAAGACAAGAGTTCACATTTTGTAAGCCATCTGGTTGGCTGTGTGATATGTTCCAGAAGGCCTCATCTGTGGTGTATTATATAAACTGTAAGGCCCCACATCGATTGACAATATTTTGCAAAAATTGTTTTCGCGTTGCCTCAAGGAATCCATGAAGGACGAAAATAAATCTGAACAACCAATTAACCCAAAAGCATTCAGAACCAGACCCCTAAGCCTAAAATGATCTGTTGGCTATATTGGAATAGAATTCCCTTGACATTTTTATGATTTCCGCTTCGTCCTTTGTGCTTCTCTTTTTCTCATATTGCCATTTCTGCATCGTTCTGAAATGTCAAATATTTAATCAAAGTCATCCTTTTCAGCATTAACTCCATTCGTCTTGCTTGTTCCCTTCCAAAGCCTTATATTTATTTCTACGCTTTCATTTATCGATTACAAATCCACATAAAAGTATAGACATCCTTGCAATTCTCTAGAGTTCCTCCAAAGTTCTAAGGTCAACTTGGATAAGAAGGCAACTCGATTAAGCAAACATATGACATCTCAATGAAGATTTGTTGAACGAATCTAGAAAATTGTTTTGAAATCATTGTTTATGATCACTTTCGAGAGTACTTTTAAAAACTATATTTCGCAACTGAAATTGGATAACTCTCTTTTGAGCTAAAGCCAGATCCATGTTTCGTAGGCGAATATTTTATAATGTAACACCTAGGTGTATATTGCTTTCAATTAGTTTACAGAGTATTATTTTGCACTTTCCTGGCAAATTTAATGTAGTTTTATACATCTAAATGAAATTTATAAACGCAATTTTGTTTTGTTGTGCTTCGTCTTATCCTAATTGCCAGAAATTTTATACCGGCTCAAATTACCTTAATTTAAATGAGTTTTTTATGAACCAGGCAAAGTTTGAAATCTAATCTTGTTAATTAGTTAGTCCATTTCCACATTTTTCAACTGATGACAGCCTTGTTTTCAACATATTTTAATTGCCTTGTTCGTGCAGTTCAATCCATGGTAGAAAATTTTAAAATCACTGAATGTGTGTTTAAGTGTATTTTTTTTTTGTCTTACTATTTGTCATCAAAATGTAACCTTTAACCAACTCGAGTATTCGCTTTAATAAGCGTGAGTTCTTTATATTGCACAGACCTTAGTACATGAGTCACAACATGTAATGACAAATGTATTATTTTTTATTTATGTGCAATTTCACCGTGGGAATGTAAATGAAAATTTACAATGAAACAGACCACAGCTTTTGCTAAAGCATGCGTGCAATGATCATCATGCTATCCCATAACGCAAGGTCTAATGAATTAATTTTGCTGAAGTTGGCAAAATTGCTCAGTTCCTATAATTAAAATGACATTTTATCATTATGCTCTCATGAATGCGTGGCTTGTACAGATGACAGTCGCTAACTGGCTTTGTAGCCGCAATCTATGGTCTGTGTTCATATACTCACCACCACCCTCTTGCAACCCCCGAATGTCATTCATTGAAGGACATTTATTTTTTCCTAGTAGGAGTGTAGGCCTACTTGCTTTAAAATTCAGGTTTTCTGGCAAGGATGAATCATGACATTCATTTAGTCAATAAGATGATTCACGAAAGAAAGTTCCGTCTCTTGTTAGAAACGAATACTACCTAAATGAGGACTTCAATGTCCTAAGGGAGTACCCCGATCCTAACGTTATTCTTTTACTATCAATTTGTAATTAGAGTAGGAGGCGTTGCCAACTTTTATTTTCATGGGATCGTGCATTGGCAGACCGGACTCGCTATACATTTATAATACAAGGTGTGTCAGAATCCCTCTAAAAGTAGTTGCAACTGTCCGTCCTTATGACTGACAATCGGGAAGGATGGAAAGTTTTTACCAGAGTGAGAAATAGTTATCTTCTTGTTATGTAGGTCATGATGTTTTGCAAAACCACGTGCTTCACTTTTCACTCGGCACTCGGTCAATTTGGCCAGTTGGAGGGTGCAATTTTTCAACAGTAGCGACAACATCAGTTTTGCAATGCATCAGTCTCTTCATGTTCAACAGAGGGCATGTGGAAGTTTCTCCCCTAAAAATATGGTCTTATACGAGATGATCCCAATAAGCAATAATGTGCTGCCATATTCAGTGTCAGACTAAAATATTGCATCTTTCGAAACATCTGTTCAGACAATAAATCCTCTACAGGATTAATCCATGACTGGCTGGGAACTCTTTTACCTTAGTTGCCTTTGGGTCCTTAAACCCCACCAAACCAACCAGACAATAGAGAGTATTCGCCAACCACGTTAAACGATGACGAGATTGACAGCACTGTCAAAAATAGCACTGTGCTACACAAGCTACACTTGTTTTGTGTGTAAATCTACAGAAATCTTAGTTTAGTATCATTGACACCATTTTGGGTCGTATAATGGAAAGAGACGATTAAATTCGCCAAAGCTATGATTAACTTTGAATTTGTTCATTTAGAAAGGAGGAAAAGTTGTGTTAATGGGCGTATTCATGATTGTTATTGACTCATGACAACGAATATGTTATTAAATATGCCCTATATGCTATGCACTTTCTTTGCTGGTAAAGACATGCTGTACAATGAACGAAAATAACTAGTGTATATGTATGACAGTTGAGCATGCAACGACGTCATTAACGAAGTCTAGTATGTCTGTGGGACTGTAGAGCTGTTTAGGAATGCTGTCTGATTGATTATATAGACGCCACCCAGAACGAAACCAGACGCAACACTCCAATAAAACTAGCCTTGTTTCTTCAAACATTTTTCATCTGAATATTATGCATGACTTCATTAACTATTAATGCTAAAACATTTGACTATTCTGAAGAAAACGTTAACTTGCGTCATAAATGTGCTTTTTATTGTACACTCCTCCTGAAAAAATAATCGTAATCTACTCAAATCAACAGGTATGTACTGTTTCAAGGATGATGGAGTTATTATAAAAATAACTTAAAAAACATTAATGTGTTACACGGTTGACATTGACATTGGTGTTTGTGTAATTTTCATATGAAATTAGAGTTTGAGCCAGTCAACGTTAATGAAACGATAACGAGAAACAGAGTTGGCGACCCGGAATGGCATTGGAATGGCATGCTTCGCATAGGGTAGTCCTTGACATTCCGGGCCGTCAGAGCTGTTTCTATTGCTGTCATATCGAGTCGCACGTCATGTATTTCGGATTATATTGCTTTATAGTCGGTTTTAATAACCATGCTTGCTAATTTTTGTGTGAACTTAGTTTGTTTCACTGTCGAAATACTGTAGTTGCAAGCAATGCCAAATTAATCCGGTATCCTACAAAAAACATGGCTTTTCCTACTGCACAAGGCAGTTTGACGCTACCTAAAATGTAGCTTTACATTATGTTTCTACCACACCTCATATAATATAACATATATTATACAAGCTACTTCGTTTTTCCAAAATACTTGCGTGATTCACGTGTCCTTTAGTGTTTTGTAAGACCAAGTTGGCAAACGGGGATGCAAAATCTGTATGTTCAGGAAAATGTTCAAAAGTTTTGCTCATGATCATTAATCGCAATATTGCCACGCCCTTATATCTGTTCCAGCCTACATTGAAACAATTCTGTGCAATTTTCCTTATGTAAGGAAAGGGCTCCGTTATTTTTTGTTTTGTTCAAGTGTTAGGATATACTTTCACTTGATTTAGAATTTGAGATCGATGCCCTACTCTTGCATAGCTAAAAGTTAACAGTACCGTTGCATTAATAATAGGGTTTGAGGCTTATTAAAATAACTGCACTGGTTTCTGGGCTAGTGGTGTAACTAGCGTCACGTGTAAAGAAATGCTGTTTAACCCAAAGGCAAGTCGTGGAGTTTTTATGCATGCATAAATAGCACGCCAGGAAAAAGGTGGAATGCGTGCATGATCCCTGTTTTAACCCTAGCCGTCTTTCATTTTTTTTTTTTTTTGCCCATTTCTATTTAACCGTAGGCCAAGCGGGTCGTTAAACCTGGAGATAGGTTCTGGTTATAATGTAGACTTGTGTCTAGAATCCATTACACCCATCGCACATGCGTTGAGGATGTTATCAATTCAGTGGGTTAATGCACAGGTCTGACTACTTTGAAAAATAATGCTCATGCCCAACGTATTCCGGTATCGTCATCCAGAATTTCTCTGCCTTTCATCAGTTAAACTGACTGGGGCGTCTTCGGGGTTTTTTTTATCCTCACTTGCCATTGTCAATTTTCATACCGATTGTGCTTGGAATGTATCATCGTCAAAATAGACAGCATATCAACCCATTTGTTGGGAGCTGTTGAAGTGTTTTTACACATTCTCTTGGTGGATCAAACTCTTTTATCATGAATGCGAATTTGATACCAAGGCAAATGGTTTTCAAGTGCTCTTCCATGGTTACATTTTCTTATAATAGGACTAATCAGCTAAAATGACTGTTTAATTGCATGCACTAGCATTCAAGAGTGCCTCCTCCGTTCCTTATTGATTGCGACTATATGTGTGGGCACCACAAGCTTCCAATGACGAGGTTTCAGGAATATCGTCTATGTCTTTGAGGGTGTAGCACAATAGGAATTCCGACAATAGGTTGTCACTCTACGTGATGATACAATCCGCAACATCGTCTAATATTCTTTTGATTTTCGAAACTAAGCCAGTTTCTAAGCTCTCGTGGACAAATCATTTGAAATTACATCCTTTGAATTTTGCCACTGCAGCTGCATTGTCATCCAAGCTGTCCTGGGTCATCTAATCCACTCAAGTCTGTCCATGATGTATTTTTTCCTGATCCTATTTTGGACAAGGCCACAAAACTGGCGCCATCTAGGATTTAGTATTCTGAATGCAACTTGTTGGGCCGTTTTATTGATGCAGCCACGTGTGTCCTCGTAAAGGCCAGAAACTAAGTTTCTGAGGAAATTGTTGGGGAGACTTGTGACTACAAGGGTAGTGACGCTTCAAAGTGTTACTAGCTCCAACACCCCACAACCATGCTTGTGGTTGCCTTTGTGCATTGCCCTGACGTTGAAGAAATTTAGCACTCGTAAGTAAAAAGCAAATGTCCCATAAAATAGTTGCTGTTATTATCCAAGAAACTACCCTAATATAATTGCTGCGAATTCAACCTTGGTGAAAGTGTTAATTGGTCATTATATTCCAATCATATCACCTGTCCAGAGTGTGAAGTACAGAGCAAAATACCATTTTTTAATCACTCCACCTGGAAAACGAAAGGATTGTTTTCATGGATTGTTTTCTATGGTGTAGAAAACACTGAATTGTATTGTATTTTTATGTTTTAAGCCAGCTTAGAATTTCCTAATAACGTTTAGGTTATTCCATAATTTAACGAATCGTTTATCTTTTTATAAAAATCCGAAAGAGCCACTCGTAACTTGTATTTTAATTACATACAATTTGCTTTATCATCCCTGAAATTTACCTTGAGCCTTACCTTGACATACTCGACTAACACTCAGCTCAATAGAAAGCCCAAGGGTCACGTGATACAGTCATGAAGACACCGTGAAGACGTCATGAACCGGGTGAGGTCCTTGAAAATTAAGGGATGATCCTTGAAATATGCTTAATTTTTTTTTTCCAATACATTTACTGGTCACCCTTTTGTTGATAGATAACCTGTTTGGCAGATAATCCTTTTGTTTTGGCGAGCGTATTAGGAACTAACTGCGAGTTTTATTGCTGTTGCACCTTAATGTGGCATGGCTAATAACAACACTCTGTTGATGACAACTTTACCTTACTCAACAAATTAATCCGCTGATTAAATGATGCCTTTATTAGGCAGCGGGTTGATCTCCACTTGCGTAATATACTAAATGGTTGTTTTTCTCCAATATGGCAGCTAAAGCATTTTCAGTTGATGCTACATTATGGATTATTATCGCCTTTCAGAAAATCAATATACATAGGAATAACTAATTTGGAAAATTGTTTCACTAGCTATATAGCGATGCAGCATTCAGTTTAATGTCATGGCGTGGCTCTTGGAATAAAATACGCTGGTTTTGCTAGACCTCCAAATGTGGAATGGAAAAATGTTTTCCAAGAATGAAATGGTGCCTGGCAAATTGGACTACATGCAAAATTGCCAACCTTTTGCATTGTTTGTTTCAGTTTTCTCTCTGTAGATGTACAGTACTAGTTGGAACTCTCGACAGCGCCAACGACAATTTTATTTTGAATGTGATTACGCTTTTCCCTCGACAAGTAGCTATTTGTAAAATTGCGAGGGTTTTGGATGTGCGACTTGATAATCAACTTCACGCTAATGTCTCGCTTTGAATCTGGATTTTGTATTTGTGTGTGTCGCCACTGGTGACACATTGCGATGCAAACTATTGTACTTGTAGTATAGATTGATGCATCCTTGCCTGTATTGGTGAAAGGTGAAGTTTGACATTTTACTGATGGCATCGTTGAGCTACCAATTTCAGCGTGACTGACGACGACAATGTCAGCGTGATTCCACAATAATGGCAGTAATAGGGTTCTACACACGTTGATACAAATCAGATAGAATAATTTTAGTGTAAAAACATGATCGAATTGTCAACTTCTCAACAATATGTGAGAGATAATTCAAAACCACGATTGCTTGGAACGGAACTTAACATTTTTTATAAATTAGGGTCATTGTGATTAACTTCAATTGAGCACGCCGGGTGTAATTTTGATGTCTTCACCTAATTTGAAATTATTAAAGCTTTAAGCTCGTCTTTCTTCGCAGTCATGAGGGCGCTTAAGCCATGGATTTACAATTCAATTTCCGTTTTGTACATCTAAATTACTTTTCTAATTTGATTGTTTGGAAAGCAGGGCTTTCCAGCAGGATATTGTAGTCGTTAGCCTAGGTGGATATGGTCTTGTTGGATATTTGGAATGACCAGCTAATGACTCCCAATTTGTTTCACGTTTTCTGATTCCCAGAGATAACCGAGAATAAAAGAAGTAAATTGCATTTGCCCAATGTTTTTCTCTTTCTTCAAATTCTGTTATCTGTACCAAAAGGATTACTGGCTTAAGTGGAAATCTTGTAGTGTACCAAGGAAACATCCTTTTCTATTTACCAATAAAACCACGAAACGCAGTGTGTAAAAGTAACTCGTTTCAACTGTTTTCACTGACGATGTTTGAACACAAAATAAGCATCAATGTTCCACATAGTCCTAAAAAAAGATAAACGTTTTATGATCTGTAATGTCAGTGATCTGCGAAAGAGTTGCCAGGGTAGTGGAAATACCATGGCAGGTGACTATGCTGCAGTAGTAATGTGACCACATTATGTTTTTTTCCACAAAATATGACGCTTGAAGCAAGTAATGCTCGAAACGCCTTTGCTTACATTTTTTGCCCGTGTTTGGTGTCAGGATGAAAGTTGTTGATTCTTGGGAGCATCACCAAAGTATGTTCAATTTCTGTCAACACGAAGAATTTATGGTCAGGAAGCTAGGATTCAACGGATGCTTTGAAATTGTGATTGGTTTTGGCGAGACTTTTGAGGCCATGTGATGTAAATACGAATTTTGTTGATTGTCATTTAGAATTAATGTTTGGGAATTCGAAATTTTTTTGCCAATTTATAACAATGTCAGGGTATCTGCTTTTGAGATGAAGTTTTAGCCCTTCAGGCATTTCGTTTCTGCAAATATGTTTATTGAAAAATTGATCCAATCCTTTGGAAAGTGAATAACATTCTCATTAGTGATGCTTTTACATACAGATGCTGCTTATTTCATCTTTACTTTCCTATATGTAAAGTAGACCGCGCTCTGCATGGATCTTTTATTCTATTAATAGTACGTGTAACCTCGCAGGCATTTCTCCTTCCTCGAGCTAATGCTCTTTTATTAAAGTCTTTGAGCTTATTATGAGGCCAAAGATTTGTGTGGAATTATTTCATAAAGAAAAACAATATTTTAGGTCTGGCATTCTGGATGATGGATTTTGTTGGGAGTGCACAAAGTTGATTAGAACTTTCACTTGCACCTAGGGCGAAACTTGGCTTTGCCATTAATTTAGTTTTCTCTGAACGAATAAATCTCATGCTTTAATTTACTTACTGTAGGCTTAAGGGAGTTGATCAGAAATATACTGCATCTGTATTTTGAATCCATCATGCCGGCTTGATTCAAAATTGTTGCCCATATACAAGTTTTGAAATCGATTTTTCAATTTGTAGAAGTCTACAATTTATCAATTACACTGAGAGAATTGTATTGGTACCACATTAGTGCAGTATTTGTCTTGAAGGGTCATCGTTTATTTTTATTGGGATTTGTGGTTTACAGTCACAGATTGCCTGAGATTTAGTATCCCAAAGAGTTTATATATTCAATGCCAGATGTGGCTCATGCTAAATGAAATTGTTTATTAATACAATGATGGGGGTGGATCCCATTGGTGTGACCTTTTTGTTATCTAAGTTTTTTAGATGTCATGATTACAATGTCATGGACCTTCCGCTCGAATGAGTCTTGCTGCAACTTCCTTGTGATGTGGCGATAGGTCGACACCCATACAGGAAATGGTAAACCTTCGAATAAATAGTCTTTGTTTCAGAGCACGTTATGACAAATATGATGATTTAACTATAAAAAATGGACTGTATTTTAATGATAGCTTATCAAATTAGCTGAAAATACCAAAGGGCAAACTATAAGAGCTTTGAATGCTGTCTAACGTTCATCTATGCGTCCACGGATACATATAAAGCTAATAGATAAATAAATTCATTTTTTTTTATTACTGTCGAGGCACAAAATGGATGGCTGCTCGTGAAGGCTCCAAATCTATGATGGATTTAGGAAATGAATTCATTAATTATACCCATAATTTTATTATCGTATCATATTACACCCACTCGCACAAGGAACGATTATTTTACGTTATCAATGCATTTTCGTGTAATTTTTTTTATGCTAAACGGTTTTCGGTAACTTTGCACATGTATTATATTTTCCTGGGGATTATGATAGTAAATTGAGCATGCGCATTTACTGAAAACTTCAAGTGCGATACATGTAACAGCCATCGTCCTATCAATCAACGCTTATAAGTGAGAAACTTTGTAGATTGTAGGGGAAGGATTAGCAACTAAAAGTGAATATAACCCCCTATGCAAACTCTAGAGCTTAGATTTAAGCTGCGGTTTTGCAGTATTGAATCATGCGATTCAAAGCATCCAATGACCTCTCCACTCTGTCGTGCTGCCAAAATGTCACTCAAGACAAGCTAGAACAGCCGTTGGAATCATGTCGCTCGCACGATGCAATGAAACATCGTTTGATCGAATCCCTAATTTAATTACAAATTCATTAAAATTTCATTACTACAAGTTGTAACCATGGGGTAATTTGTTGGGAGTAGGGTTGAGAATTTGTTGAGGACTAATGTTTTAGTCGATCAAGAGATAGAGGGATTAGCTTGTTTAGATTAGGAAATTTCATCGGGATAATTAATTAAAAGTTAATTCGCATTTAAAAGGGGGTTTATTGTCGAGTTCAATAGCTGTAACGCGAATTTAGTTATGGGTCTCTTATTCTACTGGGATACAGCTAAAAACGAAATTGTGGCTTGGTTAATAGTGCTTTGTCGCATTTTTTAGTTTCTTCATACCCTGTTTATGTTATAGCGACATTTAGGAACGCTTGTGTGCATAAACGTTACACATTAATGTGGGGTTTTGTGTCTAAAGTTGGCTGGCTGATCCTGGAACTGCCAATTACCAAAACAGTCGATGACCTCGTCTTTGACGCCGTGTTTTCCTCATTGTTTATATTCTTAACATTCATTCTCAGTATTCCACCCATCGGATTCTTTGTGAATAGGATATCATGCCAAGGGAAAGTTTTTAATGTTTTGTTTATACCTTCAGGTAATGGTGCACAAGTTTGCTGACGCACATAACTTTCGTGTTTTGGATGCATGTAAAGGCGCTCCTGTTCTTATATATACTATCTGGATCAAAGTTTTCCTGGTTTTACGCTTTACCCTTTGGCCGCATTCTGGGTTAGACCCTCTAAAAATCGTCCAGCATCGTGATGTAGCTTCCCCCCATAGTTGTTATTCAATGCTTTGGTCGTCTGCTATACACAAAAGCCTTTTATGATCAATACTTGCCCTTGGTGACGTTAAGTAAAACCAAGGAAACAAAAACAAGACAAGGCCTTTGTTCGTCTTAAGTGCTGGCATGCGCCCAGTTTTCACCATACTTGTGCCTTAATATGATTATTATCGCCGCGTGCCATGTCGTCAGTGTTCTTTGATAAATTCATTGTATTGACATTTATTTAGCCGCAATAGCGCCTGTCTATTTGAAATCAATATTTTGCCAGCATCCATTGGCAACAAAACTATATTTGTATGCGTCGTGTGAGATACCAAATAATCAATACCCATATACAGGTTATGCCAAATTGCTTGCGCTGGTGATTTTTCTCACGTACGAGTTTCTAATGGCCTATATATGCCAAATTGGTTTCATGGGCTCGGGCATTTCTGCATTATATTGCCAATTTTCAATAAGGATGACAGATTGTATGCAGTTTGACCTATAGTGCATGCATACCAAGGGTTGTTCCACTGGCGCTAAAAGACTTCCAGATGTCCTCTGATATGAATTCGGGAAATTGTCCAGCTAGGCAGTAGGGAGCGAATTTGTTGCAACATAAATCTATCAATTATAGATTTGTATCACTTCTGTAAATTAGGTTTTCTTGGCGAATGTCAGTTTCTAGTCCTCAATTCATTTAAAGATTATTTGTACATGGGAGGTATCGATTTTACTGTCCCTCGCAAAATCTGACTTTGTATTCACCGTGCTATGCTGTCTCGTGATTGCATTTCAATTCTGATCAGGTATTGGCGTGATTTTGAGAAACACTAATAAATACAGTTAAAACTAACTGATGAAGCAAGTTTTGTAGGTGAGATTATATATGTACTACACTGTGCGGTTAATGCAAGGTTGCTATCATGGAAGTGCCATAGCTTGCCAAGTATACTCGTTTCAATTGATCAGGCATGCTAAATTGGAAAAAAAAATGTTTTCTTATCTTGTTCTAAACAGTTTATCTGTTATCAAGCAAGGTTTTGGTTTTGTTCGTGTACTGTAGATAGATTCGTGAACTAGAACACGGCACAACATGAGGGGGTAGTCGTAGTAGTAGCAGCAGCAGCAGCTGTTTTATAATGTGGGAGTAAAGTAGCTAAAATCACGTGAAAATACATTCATGCACCGTATCAAGTGCGGTTCTAATTCATTACGAATAGCTGCCATGTGTCATCTTGCTTTAGAATGGAAAGGGGGAAACCCATGGGCGCAGCATATGCAGGTACTTGTCCCCTTGATACTGGGTTAAAAAAATAGAACAGGATTTTTATTCGGGGCCCAGTTTTGCTTCGTGGCTACTCGGAAGAGCCCACCTGCTCGTTACTCATTTCACCTGGAAATTCACAAAGCAACACCTATTTTATGCACGCGTGTAACCCACATGGAGGCTTACGCATGACTCACAAAGATTTACCTGAAACCTCCATCGCTCAGCTCCGGCTTTAGACCCTCCTTGCAATTTACTAGGGCGGGATAATGGCTCATGTTGTCTGTTCAATGCAGACATGAAAATCCATCAAATTAGAACTGCTCAACTTTCGCGCATCGTTGTTCAGTTTGTCGCATTAATGTTCTTAGAGCACGCATGACAACGTTTCTAACGTAAAGCTGCACCGTATATAAGATATTGCAGCGTTAAGGTTCTAAACAGCTGTTTATAGCAACATCGCATGTACACGACACACGTGACATGTACTCCAACAGTCGTCTGTCATCTGCCTTGTGCATTAAATCAATTTGGTTATTAACATAACCTGATATGGACTTGATCTCTCCTGTGCATTTTAGAAATTGTAGGAAGCTTTGAGATAGGTGTTAGGTTTGTTTTGCATATACGAAAAACCTTATATTCACAAAATTTCAAAATTTTGCTACTGTATAAAAGCATGTGTTTCGTCAAGGACGATCCTGAATTTTTATGAGTCACAATAATGTTGGAGTGGACTAAGCCTTCCGTGTTATAAAAATAGTCGAATTTAGGTATAGAATGGCGCAAATGGTCAACGCCCAAAGTGCTTTTTAGGCTGACAGTTTTAGCTACTAATAAAGAAAATAGTAGAGGCGACTAGCAATTGTGCTTATCGTAAATATGCACAGTTGTGGTACTTAACACCAGGCCTCATTTCTTTGAAATAATGGCACATCTAAGGCTTAAAGCACGCTTGAAAGTATGCCCTTGAGTATTTTATTTATTTCAACTTTGAATGTGTGATTAACGTTAAAGAAAATCATTAAAATGCAGTTTGCCCCATTTGACTTTTCAGCCTACGTTGTCACTCCATATTTCTTCATATATATGCCCTGAACGAGTGCAGTCGAACAAGCTGATTCTCGTAGCTTAGTTGCGATGGCCAAGACATTAATTAGTTAAGCGCTTTTTGTTTCAATTCTGCGCCCCGTATTTTCAGAGTCCTTAATGCGCCGAATGCATTCTGTCATTTAGTAATTAAGTTTATGTGGAAAGCTTCATTGCTTAGCCCCTCGCTGAGTTGGAACCTTAAATTTAGCTGCAAATGTCACTAACCTAGCTGATTAAAATTGATTAAGTTCACGGAAGTGGAACACTGGCAAATTAAATCATGATTTCGCTATATTGCTCTGCTCTTTTTGGCTCGGGTCGGTTGGTAATCTATAGTTCTGTGCATAGAGTGCGACGTTCTCTTTGGCAACCCCTTTATTTTGCTTTGATATTTTGGAAAACTTTTAGTTTTGCATTATTTCGTGTTTGCAGTTCAATTTCCATATAGTACATGTGATGATCCCAGTCCGCCCTCGTACTTTTATAAATACATGGCTTAGTATATTTTCAAATGAATTCGATGAATCGGTTACGAGTTTGGTTTGTTTATACACGTACATAATGGATACATGAAAACATGCTCGTGTTTTATTTATTTACAAATATTACCGATGAATGAGTCTGTGGAATACAGAATCTGAACCATTAA
>JAUJYV010002175.1:0-13534 GCA_033995625.1 Ophyiulus pilosus
ACGAGAAACAGTTCTGGCGGCCCGGAATGGCATTGGAATGCCATGCTTCGCATAGGGTAGTCCTTGACATTCCGGGCGCCAGCGCTGTTTCTCGTTATCGTTACCGTTATCGTTTCGTTAACGTTGGCTGGCTCAAACTCTCTAATGTCTACATATGCGGAATATGAGTTTGTTGGACGAGTACATAAATTAGTTTGTCATCAATGCATTTATTGATTTGTAAAGTTGGTTTTGTTTCAAATTGTGTTCTAATAGAATTTTTATTCGTGGGCATTGTAGAATAAACTGGTTATCCAATTGTACAGCAATTTCCAACTGCACAGTATATGAATTCAAATTTTATAAAATGAAACAGATATGCTAATAAACGGCCTCGGAAATTGTAAATATTCCCTGTTTATGCCTGTGCACCCTTAAATAAATTGGAATTGTCTGATGGTCTGGAACAAACAGTTCAATGTAGTTTTGCACTATTCTTACACATTCTCGCCGGTAAGTCAATTTTAAAACATTCCATGTTTTTGCTTCTCAGCAATGTTGTCAATTTGGATTTTAAAATTGCGAATAAGCTTATTTACTAGATGGCACCAATGTCCACTCCAATCTTACAAAATGGTCGAAAATGGGACCAACGATGCCCCAGGAGAATGATATCCACGACCGGAAGTATGACAAATTACCCATAAAACGCAAATGTATTGGCTATCATGTTCATGACAGTGCCAAGAGTGTTTCCCCAGAAGCTGCATCGCTGTAGGCAATTCTACCCAATTTTTTTCTGTGAAGAATTTTATAAAAAAAAAAAATTTTAAAAAGTCAATTCTGTGTAGCCCTAAGTGAAGTCAGAAATCCAGAGGAGGTCTCATACTGTAACGCGGTCTTTGACATTTAGCCAGACTTTCGCCTCCGAAAGGCTCTTGTCCCTCGCCCTCAACAATTGATATGGGCTTAGCATTATGGATTCGAACACACGTCGATAATAGGCTTAAATATTTGGACGGTCAGATGCGGATCAGAAGCGAATATGGATCGCGGTTTTCCACGCAGGTTAATCACCCTTTGAATAAGGGAGGGGTCAAAGGGGAGGGGGTGGACTGCTGTGGGACAGCCTATTTTATTATAATGCCCCAGCTTTTGCCAATATTATATACGATGTGTGTGTGTATACGCATTCGTCAATCGTGAAGGCATCATAGTTATGCCAAATATGTGCCATTAAATTTGAGGTGGAAAAATGGTTGGGCAAAATGTGGCACGGAGTATTACAGGGTAAGACCTAAGACCTTAAGTCTTAAAAGACTGTACACTAGCTAACATGCACGGTATCATACTGAAGAACAATGTAAACATTTGGGATTTTCAATATGTGCATAGGGATTACACGTTTTAAAACTAGTTTTAACGGCTATTTAGCCAGGTCTCCACGACATGTTTCCTGTAGAAAATGTTGCCTTGCCCCATTTCCGTCGTACGTGTGAAATTATGACACGTTTTCAATTCTTAAAGCTCCACCAACTGAGGCGTGATGTTCCGCCACAAAAGTTGCTAATAAAATTCAACTTACCACAAAACAGAAACAAAGGAGTATGAAAACGTGCTGTATCCACCAAAAGTGGGGAAAAAAACAACCGGGAGCTCAAACTCTCTATTGTATCTATTAATACAGGGTAATTTCGATAAAACAGGGTCATTTTTTTTCTTTGTAGTAGACCGCCTCCCGAGCGATCGTCCAAATGAGGCTGGAGACATCTTTGGGAATCAAAAACGCGTCATATTGTCACACATGTATGTGTGAAGGAAATCGGGTAAGGCAACATTTGTCCCCTGAAAAAACGAATGAGGATGCTGGTGGAGACCCGGCTTAAAACGTGTGTCCCGACTCATTTCGACGATCGCACAGGAGACGGTCTAGATCAAAGGAAAAAAATGTAGCTGCTCTCGGCTCAGCCGCCAGCCGCCGGCTTAATTTAAACGAAAACGTTTTTCGTTGGACAAATAGAGCAGACGGCAGTTCACCACGTGTTTAAAATTCGAAAAATAGTGCAGACAGCAGAGCTACACAGTCTTGGTAGGAGCGCCATAAACTGGACTCACTCGCACCCGTATTTTTTGCTTCGTTTGGTAGATGCAACTCGGTATCATACTTATTGTTGCTGTTTCACCAAAGAAATGTGGCAAGTTGAATTTTTTTTCGCAACATGTTAGTAGAAACATCACGACTCATTTGTTGGAGACCGGGCTTTATAATGCACGTTTGTTGTTTATTTACTAGAAAATTTGTCTGCTACAAGATTTTCAAATGATAACATTAAAGTAATCTTACTGTATATTAACCTTACTTTCACTGTTGTTAGTTTTCGATATTTAAGCAAGGTGCCCCAGTAAATTTGGTGAAATACAAGGTGTGTGTCCTATCAGGAATGTGGGAACTGCAAAGAATACATGATGGTTCGTTCTGATTGAGGTGAAAAAGTCCCTTTTTTATACTTTTTTGAAAAACGTACTATATCGCAATGCGACCAATTCATTTAATTCAGAGTAATACGGGATAAGCTATCCATATCCTTAATCACACATAATACGAACCCATTTATTAGAAAATGTTTTCAGCATTTTTTAAGCACTTGGCATCTGGATGGAAAAAATCTTACATTTTACGTATCTTACACGTATTTACAGAAAACAACCTTAAGCATGTTGAGCCTCAAGTCATAAAGCTTCATAAATTACCCTTGCTTAGCGAGACTTATGCACCAAATTAAAGCAGAGCTACTCATTCCTTTTTTTCGATCCGAATTTAATGGACTTTTTTGAGAAAACTTTTCAAATCATGTTTTAGATGATCATTTATTTTCCACATACGTGTATTTTTAAGGACAGCGAACGTTGTCTATTTCCATTAATTATATTTAGTCTGATAGGCACGTATTCAATTTGCATATGTGAGAAAAATGCATCAATGGTAGTATAGAAATAAATACTGGATATGGGGCTATTAATTAACATGAACCACATAGTCCAATTTTTTAAAGTCCTAATGCCAACATGTTGCGAATCAGATATAAAAATGAAATTAAAAACATTAAGCAGATGTTACTGTTGAAAATTGTAATTCCATGGTGAATGCACATGTATAGGGAAATTTAGCAAACCTCCAACCGTTCACTTACTGCAGGGAAAACGATGGTTAAAAAAATACAGTAAAATTCCATGTTACATTCCTTTTAGCAGCCAATGTTGACGACAGGGCTCCGTCCACCAGTCACGTGATTAATACCCTGAACGGACGGTATTTAGGAGAAGCGCCATTAGAATAAATATCTTTCCATCATGTGCAGACTGTCTAAATTGCGTTAAATAAGTTCCAACAGTGAAAACGTACTCGGAGTCGCCATGTTTTTTAATTATTCCCTCAAACGATCAGGCACATGTGCATTTGGAAAAAAGACACGGTTTGGTACCCCTTTGGGGATCGTTATCACGCACATGTGCATTTCGAAAAACACACCGCACTGTTCATAATCGTCAACGGTGAGTTTTGGGGGCTAAATTTCCCTAATATCTGGTTTAAAGCTCAAGTTCAACAGTTATTTTTAAGAATCTCCCCATGAGTCTTTTGGATTGCGAGTAACATATGGTAAAGGCACGTGTGCTTTTGAAAGCAAAGATTGGTTCGCTGCATATCAATTTGCAGGGTTTTGAAGAAGCAGACTTCTTGCATCATATAGCATACACACGAACATGTGTATGTAGGCCAATGTCTATACACTGTTATTTCTAGGAATCGATGGTTCGTCTAAAAATGAATTTTATTGAAAATTCATCATGGGCTAGACCATTGTCAAATACTCGACAAGATCATCAATCTCCATTGCGGGAAAGAAAGAAAAAAACACGATATAAATCAAGGTGTTGATTAAAAATTGACGTTCAACATGGCCGTTTGTAATTATAGGTCAATGAAACCATTTTTTAATCTCATCTCTAGCTAACAGGTTGTTTTCTAAATTGAAATGTCCCTGCCATATTTACAACCTCCAACCGTTCAGTTACCGTTGGGAAAGCGACCGTAAAAATACGGTAAAATTCCTTTTAGCAGTCACGTTTCCGTCCACCAGTCACGTTTCCGTCCACCAGTCACGTGATTAATACCCTGAACGGGCGGTATTTAGGAGAAATTGTCTAAATCGCGTTAAATAAGTTCCAACAGTGAAAACATTCTCGAAGCCGCCATGTTTTTTTAATTATTCCCTCAAACAATCAGGCACATGTGCATTTGGAAAAAAGACACGGTTTGGTTCTTCTTTGGGGATCGTTATCACGCACATGTGCATTTCGAAAAACACACAGCACTGTTCGTAATCGTCATCGGTGATTTTTGGGGGCTTAAATTCCCTAATGCTAATGATCTCATAACAGATGAACAAATTTGCAGAACTGAAAATCTCAGGAATTTCTATTGAAAGTGTTGCCATTGCATAAAATCCTTTTAGAAACCACTCGCTCAGGGAAAATGTTTTTACACAACCCTTGTCAGCTACTCCAATTGTCATCCACATATAACAATAAATAAAAAGTTGATGTGAGGTTTCAACTAGTTCCAAAATCCTTTAGCTGTTCTACTTCCTTGCTCAAACTGCAAGATTCTCATCTCCAAAATATGTTGAAATTAACCGTAATGTTCGCAGAAATTTCCTTCGAGGAATGCCGGAAACGGATCTCTTAACCTTCTCTGCGGGAGGCGAAACTCTCCAGAAAGAATTTCGCAAGTTTTTTTTTTTTCTTTCTTTCTTATTTAGTGAAATGCTGCTCTGAGAAAATGCGTGTTAAATATAGAGCGAGTTTGATTGGCCAGCTTCTCCCTAGAGGCGCCACAGCCTCACATTCTAGTGACTAACATCCTCACTTGTAGTTCAGATAAGAAGGGAACATTTGACGCCCTATAGGCGCCACAATCACGCCACTCCTAATGATTGGGACCAGTTATCGATTCTTAGTGCTTAAATGTTTTAATGATTACGCACCCTCTTTTAAAGGACGAGCATTGCTCATCTCTAGTGAGTCACTTTAACCAAAAACTACACCTGCTGTATGTACTTTATAGGATGCGTCTTCAAAAAGAAAATTCCTTCATATTGTTTCCCAAAATAAACTTGACCCATTTCATTTGCATTTAAATAATACATTTTCTAAAACGTAAGATTTGTATTTACTGTATAACACATGAACACCTTTAGGATTTTATTATGGCAGCAGGCATTGTCTCTCGTGATATTTTTACGTATATTTTTCATACTTATTTTTGGGTTTCTTAAAAAAAAATTTACGAGTCAATTAAAAGAGCGTTGAAATGACAATGCATTACATAGCTCCTGTTTCCACACATGATGCTAAAAAATCTTCCCACACATTCCTGAAAGGGTGATTCCCTAAAGCGACGTTTTTAACCCCATATTTTTTTTCCTCAAATTGTTTAGTTTTTGCAAAAACCTAAAAATAGTGGACTTATAAACGTAAGTTCCGGAAACAGCGACTTTTTACAGTTTCCTTAATGATGGAAAATGAGGGGAAACGACGATATGTTGAGCAATATTTCATGTTTGTAACAGGAAATTCGTAAATAAATCGTTACATTTTTTTTACAGCCATTGCCAACAGTAAAATATGTTTGAGTGAAATAAGCTAATATATCGATAGTTCTCTATAGGAATTTATGAGCAAATAGCCAAGACATGTGAAGAAAATCGTTTCTTTCCATAAAAAACGCACTATTTTGCATTTTCGACATTTTAGGGCAAAAAAAATCGAAATTTATAAATTGCCTGAACTTTACTTCTTCCTCACTTATTTTTTAGAAATCATACATTACTACATACGCTTTGCCTTGTACACGTTAGAGCAAACACGAAACAGAAACAGGATTTCGTAAACATGTTTGCGATAAAAAGTTCCTCACCATTTTTCTGTTCGCTCAAGAAGCGGTGAAGATCGAAGGAAACATGTTTGCTGGTCAAGGCGCTCCTTCCAAGGCCTGTATACAATGACGTAGAACATTGACCCAATTTGCCCCACGTGTTTTCTAGAGCAGACGCCAGGATTTGTTCATTGCATGCAGGCCATCCATCAACAGCAAACATTTCCTCCGTTTGGAAATGCGTTTCTGATGTAGACAATTATATTTGGACAAACATGTTTGCGGAAACATGTTCGCGAAACCACTTTTCGACAAATTGGTTTGCGTAAACTGCTTCTGTTTCATAATGTTATATAAATGTAATGTATTTAATTGTACTTTTATTATATCTCCAAAATCGGCAATTAAATAAAAATGTAAATATAATAAAGCAATCAAAACTTTAAAAAAAAGATATCTTATAAACTCATTTTTCAGTTCACTTTTTACATGACACTTTTTACATTGTATTTACATGAAAAAATTAACTACATACCAAGGTGAATCTTTATAACATCTTTATAAAAATAAAATTATATTTGCCACTTTTTGAACTGTACTAAAGCAAAACATTTATAAAAAAAAAAGATTTATTCGTGAAAACGAGAGTATTAAAGGATAAAATCATGGTTGTTGGTAGTATGTTAGGCAGCTAGCCAATAAAAAAACTCCGCTGTTGGTCTTTTTTACTGTTTTGATAGCTTGAAATATTTTAGTTTCAGTTTATGGGGACCTACCATTTCATTACACATACACAAATGTAAAAAATGGAGAGCTATCAAAATACTGAAAATTGTAACAAAAAACTGTATGCAAGCATATGAAAACCTACTCCTAAATTCTATCATCCACAACTAGCTATATGCTGCATATTCAAACAAACTCGAATAAAGATCAACCCATGGAATAATTTAAGAACATCCTGAATCGCTTAACTGTTGAATTTGCGGGTAAACCCAAAAGACAATTGAATTTATTGAAGAAACTCCAAACCCTTATTGCATGAAACTAGTCATCGAGGCATTCGACAAAACGTTTTACAAAGAGTAATACCATCTGTTGCTACTTAGTTCTTGTATACATTCCGCGGCAGTGATTTTTTTTCCGGTTGTCATGGCAACATAATTTCGAAGATGCATTGTCGTAGCCAGCATAACCCTTGGCTGTACAATAAAGGTTGCGTGTAATACGAGCATCTATATTTATTTATTAAAATCTCTGATTTGAGTTTTTCATCCGGGTCCCGTGACACGAAGACAGAATTATTTAAAATAACTTTTGGTAGACTATGTATGAATACAAGAAATATCAAATACATATCAAACCCCAATCCGGGTACAATAAGCAGACCCCCCTGCGGGACGCAGATGGCAACAAAAAAACTGAATTGAAAAGCAACAATGCATTTTCAGATATGCTAAATGCATGGGAAACATCCTTCGAAAGCATTCTAGATTGAAAGATGCAACAAGAAAGTTTGCTTGAATGGGACAATGGTGAGCTCTTGTGAATAAATGAAATGTTTTATGAAAAAAAAAAATTCACTATTTCAGAAATACTATATCGATGGGGGTTTTTTTTAGACGAGAATCGGTCAAGAACCACTGCGGAAATGCGAAAATGCAACAATCCTCCAGATTTCTCCAATAAGCACTGTGGAATTTTCATGCTCGCTGAAGAATTTTCAAGAACTAGAGTGGAATTGCAGAGAGAGGCCCATGGAGATTGGGACATTGCCAAGAGCATCATTGAACTGACAATAACTCCGAGTATTGCCAGGATTCATTGCAAAATTCTTGAAATTCACCGAGGTTTGCATACTTCAAGTGGGTGACTAAAGAAGAATATAGACAGCAAGGCTTGTGTTGTGAAATTGCCAAGAATCACTGTAGAATTTCGAAAAACCAATGTGGGATTGGCAATAACCAATGTGAAATAGCCGAGAACCAATGTGAAATTTCCAAGAACCAGTGTGATATATAGCCAAGAACCAATGTGATATATAGCCAAGAACCAATGTGAAATTGCCGAGAACCAATGTGAAATAGCCAAGAACCAATGTGAAATAGCCAAGTGCCAATGGGGAATCACCAAGAACCAATGTGAAATAGCCGAGAGCCAATGTGAATAGCCGAGAGCCAATGTGAAATAGCCCAGAACCAATGTGAAATTGCCAAGAACCAATGTGAATAGCCGAAAGCCAATGTGAAATAGCTCAGAACCAATGCGAAATTGCCAATAACCAATGTGAAATGGCCAATAATCAATGTGAAATTGCCAAGAACCAATGTGAAATAGCCAAGAACCAATGTGAAATAGCCCAGAACCAATGTGAAATAGCCCAGAACCAATGTGAAATGGCCAATAACCAAAGTGAAATTGCCAAGGACCATTGTGAAATTGTCAAGAACCAATGTGAAATAGCCGAGAATCAATGCGAAATTGCCAAGAACCAATGCGAAATTGCCAAGAACCAATGCGAAATAGCCAAGAACCAATGTGAAATAGCAAAGAACCAATGAGAAATAGCCAAGAACCAAAGTGAAATTGCCAAGAAACAATAGCCACGAATCAATGTGAAATAGCCAAGAATCAATGTGAAATAGCCGAGAACCAATGTGAATTAGCCAAGATCCAATGTGAAATAGCCAAGAACCAATGTGAAAGAGCCGAGAACCAATGTGAAATAGCCAAGAACCAATGTGAAATTGCTATAAACCACTGTAGAATTATCAAGACCACTGTCAAATTGCCGAGATTCACTGTGGTATTGCTTTGAACCATTATAGACATGTTTGCCAATGACCTCTGCATATTTTCCAAGAATCACAGTCGTGTTAGCAAGAATTAGAGAGAAGTTTCCAAATGTTATCGTGACATTCAATCAAAATACTACGATTTCATGAGATTATGAAAATATTAACAAATATCATCAAATTTAGAAAAGATTTCTGAAGCTCTTACCTAAAAGCATCAAAAATTAATATGTTTGACCTAGCTAAGATTACCAATTATTTAAAACAGATCATCTGCATCCAAGAACTGTTTACGTGTATCAAATTTCCAAGAATGATAACACGTATAGTGAGTGGTTGACAGGCATGTTAATATAGAATTACCATAACAATCACCTATCGACATGGTTTCCCAACATGTAATTCCTAACTTTAAAAAAAAGTAAAAACGAATCCCTCATCGAATTCACTTAAAGCATTAACCATTTAGATGCTTGCTTCAAAATCGTAAAAAAAAACACAAATGTAAAGCTGGTTTCTCATCCATCCGATGCACATGCATTCCTAAAGTAAAACCAGCCGATGAATGATTTAGCAAAGATTTGACACGTCACTTTCAGGCAGAGCTCCACGTAATTTGTGATTTATTCGTGGAGCGAATGACAGCTTTCATTTTGGAGGGATGAAAAATGCATCTTATATAGAGTGTAAAGCGCAAGGGTGTATACTGCAAGAAGCAGAAGGTGGAGAGACTTGGTATATTAAGAAGAAGAAAAAAGTTCTTCTAGATAGGCCTAGCTGATGGATGAAAAAATGCATGCCCTCGTGAGGCGCTGATCCATCATGGATACGAACCCACACAATGTCCGAGGGTCAATATTTGCCAAGAGTTTGTCGTTTTACTTTTGAGGTTGGTGACTATACACTTTGGTCACGAGATCTGGGCCATGCTCGAACACTGGTGATATCTAGACATACACTTTATGCTCTTTACATACATAGTAGGTATGCAATACTTGTTGGGCTTCGCATTAACAGTATTACTTATGAGAGTATAAAGCCGGGTCTCCACCAAATGAGTCCTGATGTTTCTACTCAAATGTTGCGGGACAAAATTCGACTTGACACATTTCTTGGGCGAACTGGTGAAACAGCAACAATAAAGCCGTGTCTCCACCAGCATCCTCATTCGTTTTTTCAGGGGACAAATGTTGCCTTACCCGATTTCCTTCACACATATGTGTGACAATATGACGCATTTTTGATTCCCAAAGATGTCGCCAGCCTCATTTGGACGATCGCTCGGGAGGCGGTCTACATCAAAGAAAAAAAATGACCGTGTTTTATCGAAATTACCCTGTATTAATAGATACAATAGAGAGTTTGAGCTCCCGTTTGTTTGTTTTTGCTTGCTCCCGGTTTTTTTTTTGCCACTTTTGGTGGATACAGCATGTTTTCATACTCCTTTGTTTCTGTTTTGCGGTAAGTTGAATTTTATTAGCAACTTTTGTGGCAGAACATCACGCCTCAGTTGGTGGAAACCCAGCTTAAGTATGATACCGAGTTGTATCCATCAAACGAAGCAAAAAAAACGGGTGCGAGTGAGTCCAGTTTATGGCGCTCCTACCAAGACTGTGTAGCACTGCTGTCTGCACTATTTTTCGAATTTTAAACACATGGTGAACTGCCGTCTTCTCTATTTGCCCAACGAAAAACACGTTTACGCTTAAATTGAGCCGACGGCTGACGGCTGAGCCGAGAGCAGCTACATCGTTTTCCTTTGATCTAGACCGCCTCCTGAGTGATCGTCGAAATGAGTCAGGACACACGTTTTTGGAATTGAAAACGCGTAATAATTTCACACATACATACATATACGTCACGACGGAAATGGGGTATGGCAACATTTTCATTAGGAAACATGGAGTATACTCAAATGAGTACACTGGTGGAGACCCGGCTTAACATGATTTGAGTTTCCTGTTCTTAACCCTACCCTACTCCTGGCACACACACATGGATATGCTATATATGGGAAATGTGACTCAAATATCATACATGGGCATCATGATATTTGATAAATTGTACGCATATGCATTTATATGGCATTTTAAACTATAATGTATCAGATATGAATATAATATGATCATGTATGAGAATTTACGACCATATACATCCAAATGCAAGTCTAAACATGACCAATCAGCCGAATGTAGTCCATGTACTTGAACATAAGGTGATCATATATTTGATTATAAATGAGTGCTGGTCAGTAAGGAGAATACACTATATTTGACACAATATCGCAGACAATGTGGTATATGACCCTTATTTAATTTTTTTCAACCTGGGTATTTTCCCATGGACTCAGTTGTGATTTTATTGCATAAAGGGGCCATTCAAAAAGGATGTCCTCAAGAGTGGGGTAGGAGGAAAGCCATTATGGGCGTTCACTGATGATGTTATTTTTCAGTTTTTGGCTATGTCCAGATATGGTACATCCATCCAAATAGCACATGTATACTACGGGTGTTCAGTCAATTTCCAAAAAAACACGTGTAATTTTTTCCAAATAAATTCATGGGGATAAAAAATGGCGCCAAAACGAGATTTCCATCGCTGCCAGAAACTCCCCCCCCCCTCCCCCAAAAAAACCCCCAACAACATGGGGTTCAAAAAGTGGTCCTCCAAGTAGCCCTGACGGAAATTGCGTTTTGCAAATGGTCAACGATGCCTCCAGAAAATAGTGATATAAAAAGTATGGTATACGCTCGACGAGATTTTCATTGAAAAAAACAAAATGGACGAACGACGTTCGAAACTGAGTGTAGGCTTAAATACAGTTTTAAAATGTCAATAGCTGGAAATGGGAGAATCGTTTATCATCGTATAAACGGGAATAGACAGTTGCCAATATGTGCGGCCTTAGCGCGTATAGAAAGTGAAATTAAGAGCCAAACAGATAATCAATATGTACTGTGCCCGTCGTTATTGTACTTTCCATAAAGGAATTTCCGTTGAAACGTTGAAACTTGAGGGAGCTGATCGAATTACCACCTTAGGCAAATGATGAAAAAGCGAAACAAAAAGTACTGGATACGAATGAGGGTTCTGGCTGACATACAATAAAACATAATTCCTGAGGGCGAACTATCGAAAATGACCTTTGCGAAACAGGGCCCTAGAAACACTAGCGAGACAACATATTGGTAAAAAAATATAAATATTGCAATTAGAAACCATTCAACAGTTTCCTTCTAAATCTATACTAGTGTATTTGCTAGTAAGTTTTCTAAAGAGTACGATGTTTATTTTAGGGAAATTTAGCCCCCAAAACTCACTGTTGACGACTATGAACAGTGCTGCGTGTTTTTCGAAATGCACATGTGCGTGATAACGATCCCCAAAGGGGAACCAAACCGTGTCTTTTTTTCCAAATGCACATGTGCCTGGTCGTTTATGGGAATAATTTTAAAAATCATGGCGGCTCTGAGAACGTGTTCACTGTTGGAACTTATTTAACGCGATTTAGATAGTCTGCGCATGACGGAAAGACATTAAATTTAACGGCGCTTCTCCTAAATACCGTCCGTTGAGGAACGTTTTCACTGTTGGAGCATGTTTAATGCGATTTAGACAGTCTTCGCATGACGGAAGAATAGAGAGTTTGAGCCAGCCAACGCCTTGACGTTAACCTTAACGTTAACGGCGGGAAATGAGGAGCCACGGACTTAACTACCCAATGAACTCAATGAACGTCATGAGTGCGCGTGACGTTCAGTTAATTCATTGGATAGTTAAATCCTTGGCTCCTCCCGTTCTGCCGTTAACGTTAAAGTTAACGTTAAGGCGTTGGCTGGCTCAAACTCTCTATTATTGAATCTAACGGCACTTCTCCTAAATACCGTCCGTTTAGGGTATTAATCACGTGACTGGTAGACGGAGCCCTGTCGTCAACATTGACTGCTAAAAGAAATATAACATGGAATTTTACCGTATTTTTTTACCGTCGTTTTCCCTACGGTAAGTGAACGGTTGGAGGTTTACTAAATTTCCCTATTAACATGGATACATATGCACGTATGAAAACTGGACAAAACTACATATTCTCGAGTTTGCTAACTTTTTTATTATTTGGAAAGCACAGGAATTCTACACTAAAAATATTGTAATCATTTGGCTGCACGTTTTGGCACTGGAATATTTTGGCAAGGTATGGCGAGGGGATTAGTTTAATGTCCTAATTTATGCTTGGATATAAATTATACTGTCTATTCTATACACTTCCTTAACAATATCCAAATTTGCGTTTCAAATACAGTGCATTTTTCTACGACTGGTGAAATTGTTCTATTAGGACATAGCGGTTGTGGTATTTTGTTCTTATTACAACGGGTATTCCCTCTATCAGTTTTCCTCTCTTTCAATTTTCAATGGATAAAAGCTAGTTGGGATTTAATGGCTTTTCAGATCCATACTAACACTGAAACAAGACACATCCGCGCCATCTATACTCCACTAAGTGCAACTCACTCAGTTGAGAAATTCCATTTTTATTTATTGAACAGTTGTTTTCAACATGTTTATTAAAGTCTGGTAAAATTGATTTCCGTGATTCTTAACCATGACAAAATGAAAATATACTTACAGCCTACATATCCGTTCTGGTTGGGACCATATTAATAAAATAGTGTTATTTGTCTGGACAGAAATCATATTCCTCAAGTATTGATTTTTATTTTTGCTAACTTTTTTGTAAATACAGTGATACCTCGAGATACGAGTTTAATTCGTTCCGTAACCTTGCTCGTTTGTCAATTTGCTCGTATCTCAAAGCAATTTTCCC
>JAUJYV010002176.1:0-13528 GCA_033995625.1 Ophyiulus pilosus
TTCTGGGCAGCCGCCTAATCGGGGCAAAACGCCTCCGCCGGATGTGTCCAGATTAAGCGGAATCGACTGTATTTTGTCCCTATCTGCTCATCCGAATGTTTGCAAGAATGCCACATATTGCAAAGCTAGACTAGCATAGGTTATGAAACATGAAGAATGGGGTGCTGAGCAATGGCGATACAGGGTAGCCACAAAAAAAGTCGAACCTTTTTCATAAATTTGTAACTTTTTGTTTTTTAATCAAAGTAAGTTTTGCACAAACATACGAACAAAACAGCTACAGTGGAACCTCGCTTAACGAGCACCTCGCATAACGAGTGCTTCGCATAACGAGCAATATAAATTTTTTTAAAAATGACTCTCTTAACGATCGTTTGTTTCGCATAACGAGTGACGTGGATAGGGGAATCCCCGAATTGTGCGATGTAACTTTTCGTGACATTGCTACTTCAGTCTGTGTTTATAACTCGTTGCGCTAGCATATTTTTCCAAACTTGTGACAAAACACTTAAAGGGTCTTATATTCAGGCATGACATTTTTACAGTGTACTTTCCATCAGGGCGCCGTTTTCCTTTCATACATTGTGCCCATGGGCACAATTATAAAACTACCGCAATTATAAAACTAGTTAGCTGATCTAAGAATTGTGTCGTCCAGGTTCAATTCTTAGATCAGCTAACTAGTTTTATAATTGCGGTTTTACCACAGTTGTCAATAGGCAAATCCTTGGATTGTTTCAATTTTTAAAAAATGGGAATAATTTGCATTAATTAACCTCTATTGAACGAATGAATCAATGGAAGAATTACACTACTATTGTGGAGGACTAATGTTATGCATGTTATGCAAAATTGTATGCATCACAATGACTTTTTGTAACATTTACGGAATTTATTTTACTGCTAAGCATGCCAACATTTATACATATATGTTTGTACAATTCGAATTTTTTCTAATCTAAACGTGCTCCAGTCTCAATTTGTGTTTACTCATCCCATGGGGACCTGAATCTAAGACACCCATAAAATATGCACTCCATTTCCCTTGTAATTGGCTAATTGTAAAAATACATTTTGCCTGCATGGATTTAAAAGTAATCTTATGTGCAGTGGACAATTTGCTGAACGATTGCTTCTAATCCTCCAATACAGGCTTCCTTATTTATTCATGCATGCAAAATTAACTTGCAAATCGTAATTCGTTTCCCCGTTTTTCAATTGTTGACAGTTACAAAATAGTAGACTTATGTATTTTGATGTAAGAATATGCAGTGGCAGAATTAACAGGGAAAAAGTGGACATTTACTGCCCTGTGTCCTGTTTCGAATTAGTTACAGTGCCTTAATCGAAAACAAATTATTACTTTTGTTTAAACATTTTGGTGATGATGCAAATCCAAAAAATGTGTTTTTCATTGAATAGTTCAATAAAAAGTACAGAAAAATTGGCTATTTGGATGTTTTCCCCCTGTAATTTTGTAATATATATCAAACACTAATATGTTTAGTTACATGAGCATATATATATATATATAAATGGGTTTTATTTTTTTAAATTGTATTTGTTTATTCTGTGAATCTTTTTTTTGCTGTTAAATGAATTATGTAATGTATGCATTATTTTAGCTGTACTTTAAACAATGTACTTCATTTATTTTTCTTGTAAACGACAATTTTCATAGTGTTCACAGACTTTTTTTGCCAACTGTATATACGTATATATGCTCATGTAACTATGGCATTTGACACAACATGGCATTTGAGATAAAAAAAATTGCCATACATAGCTCCATCGGATATATGGCATATCTAATACATACTTGGACATACAGTATAGATATGTATGGCAATTTTTTTTATCTCAAATGCCATGTTGTGGGCGAATACAATACGCTACGTCATGAAACGCCGCCTTCTATTAACTTTTTCCCAGTGATTGAGTGGCGAGAGTAATTTTATAAGTAAGACGCTGGATCACTGCTCAGTGTCATGGCGAGGATACTTGGAACCCAGGGCAAAACATCTAAACTTGCTCCCCGCTCCCATATTGCACGGCATCACGCAGTTATATAACAGTAATGAGTTTCATATATAATCCAGCAAATCCAATTTAATACTTTGGGCGCTCCCTAACCACCGGCGCCGCTGCCTGTGATCTTTGGTAATTTTCAAACCGATTTTCGAATGGTCAGCTTTTGGTTGAAGAATTACCAAAAATGTCATCATTTTGGCCGCGTATTTGTTTCAAAAATTATCTGGAAATGAAATCATGGATGTGACCATTCCCTTCCTGGAAACATAACCCCATATATATATAGGGATATAAAGCGGTTATTTTCGTTGTTATAATTATAAAACGATGTTTCTGTAACTGTTACAGCCAGGCCTAGCTCCAATGACGACAACATGCAAAACGAAGCATGCAACACGCAATATCCGGCAACATGTTGATCAATGCAGAGGTGTATTCACCAAAAGTTGACAAAAAATGAGCAAATGTTTCCAGTTTATGGCGTTTTTACCAAGGCCCGCTATTTGCAGCACAGTGTATAAGTACGCTTTGCTATTTGTAGACGATATCAGGTTAATTTCAGGTCAGGATTAAATTCGAGCTGACGGCTGAGCATGCGCAGTAAAGTGGAAAAAAAATTTCCCTTTGATCTGGACCGCCTCCCGAGCGATCGACAAAATTTTGCCGAAACTATGGTTCTGCCAACAAAAAAACGTCATAAGTTTGCTCAAACATCACGGTATAAGGCAAACTTTTAATCTATACTTGTTTCAGCAAATCGTGTTGCCTAATGTTGCCTTTGGTTGAGACCCGGCTCTATAGTCAAGAACATTTAGGAGAAATGATATTAACTTCACAACCATGAGAGAAAAGCCATTTATAAATATGAGAATATAATTTTTTCATAGAAACATTAGCTTAAAAGCAGTTTTTTAATGTACGTTTAGTATAACAATACGACTTGATCGACTTCAGATGTATACCTTTGACATTTTATTTCTTCATTTCTGTTTTTATAAATCAAACTTTTCTGTTTTCGTTGCGTGTATCTTGCACAACAGTTTAGAAACTATGCATTGGTGCTGTGTCCGTGACTTTGCCTATATGCATTAATTTATTCATTATTCACATTATTTGCTCTATAGGTTGAAATCCTCAATTGCAAATCAATAAACAATTTTATGGAGTAGAATGTAATGTGAATTTGTTCTAGATTAAATAAACATGCAACGAAAGTTTCGGATTATATATTTATGAATATTCCCACAAGTATGGAAAATGGTAACATCTAATAATTTAATACGCGTGTGGGGCTCAGCCCACATAGCAATTGGGATTTAAGGGTTTGTTTTTGTATTTTATACTGGTTGTGATGAGAATATAAATAGAAAGGAGCACGCGACCAACAATTTAGACGAATACTCCCCCAGCATTTTGTCTAGAAAAAAACGTAGAAAACCGCAAAATTTTAAGTCAGTCGCACTGATAAATAGGTTGTTGGGAAAAAGTATATAGACTATAGACAATTAGACTATAATCTACAATATGTATTCAGCTAGGATATATTGGATTCTGGCTAATATATATATATTGTAACTTGAACACTACAAATCATTTCTTGGTGCTCAATTTTCGTAATGCCTTGTGGACATGGTTAAATAGGGCTGGTTTCCCCTGTTAACCCTTTCATGCCCAGGACATGTTAGCATAGTTTAATATTACTTTTGTTTTGTTTTACTGTTCTATATGGGGTTCCAATAAACTAATAAAATTTTCATTGAAATCAAGTAATTTTTAATAACATTTTCCTTAATGGTACTTTAAAGTACTGACAGGCACTTTGATACGCAAAATAGCAGAATTTATATCATGCAAAATAATTGCAATAAATTAATTTGATGAGCTGTTGTTGATTTTTTTCTTGATGGTACTCAATAAAACTTTTCCTTTGTAAATGTTGAACTGGCATTCATATCCAGACATGTCTGCACTACACCAGATCATGAATCCTCTTTTGACGGGTTTTCGGGGGTTATATTGCTTCATTGAATGTCTTCCCTTGAACTTCACGGTACTTTCATCTATGCTGTAGTGGAAAAATGGCAAATAACTTTCACGAAATGATGGATTCAAATGTGTAATTAGTGGCCTAATTGTATAACATTTGTCAACATTATTAGGTAGAATCGCTGTATTGTTGTTCAAATGAAGATAACTTATTATTTGTTTGAACCTCTAACGTGTCATGCAACTAGAAACGATTTCCACATTCATGTCTTCAGCCTGGCTCCAATAGCTGTGAATATTTGGCGACTTATGTTAACCCATTAAAAAATTAATCGCAAGGCAACCATACAACTCATTTTCTTTCAGAGATGGAAACTGCTTGCCCAGCTGATTTGCATATAAATTTGTTTGAAATAAAATGATATTTCGTAACTCTTGGTCAAAAAATATAAAGAAGTAGTTGCACACTGTCTTGCATCGCCTAAATTGTTCCTCAACAGGGCCTAAAAAATAGCGCATTTAGTACACAAAAAAGCAGTATTATTTGGTTTCAATTCCAGGAAAATCCATACCAGTTTTCTCCTTAAATTTGAAAATTTTTGTCGAAACAACGTTCCTTTTCCATTTGCAATTTCCACTTTATTATCAAGTTTGGTTTTTTTGGAGTTCTGGCTTGAAGTACTGGGAATGGGTTAAATTGTTTCTGTTCTTGTTTCAGTACAGTTTATGGTCTTTGTAGTTAAGTTTTTATTATTTGACTCAACAATTAGTACACTTGGATGTAATAAAGCCATTAGTGTATACATATGCCCATTGTCTTTAAAAATATATTATTATATATAAATTTGGATTTTTAGAGACATAAAATTGGAAATTAATAGTATGTTTTCAAATTATTTCCCTTTGTGTTCAGATTCTGAATCTATATCTTCAGGGTGATCAAGTTTTCCATAAGTTATATTGTCGAAGAAAACCTGAGCTGCATCATTTTCATTTTCTTCTTCCGAAAAATCAGTATCAGCATCTGCTGCAGCATCAGGCAAAGAATAAAAATATTCTAATGCCGTTTCTGGAGTCAGTTTGCCATTATATGTAGGCATCTTCCAATACTAGAAGGTCAAATATCAAATTTGAAGAAAATGTGCATGGTGCCTGATGGTACTTTGTAGTCCTGTTTTGATTTTTGTTAATAAAATTGTAATTATTCTTTCTTTTAAATATTTTTTTTAATAAATTAAAACCATAGCAGTGTATAACCAAACCATAGATATACTCACAAAAGTTTTCCAAATAGTAAAATACTCCTCCAAATGATGTATCAATTACAAAATCTGTTGTATGTTGAAAAAATGTGGCATGTATGGAAAACCACTCAGCATAATAAATATAAAAAGCCTATGGAAGTCTAATAGCTGATGTGCCTTTATATGTATGTTAAAAACAAAAGGGTACTCTATATTACCAATGGGTTTTCCAGTTGATTTTAAATGTAGGGAATACTTAGCAATTGTTTAATTAGGTGGTACTTTAAAGTACCACAGGGCATGAAAGTGTTAAAGGGTTAAAAATTGTAGTTATGCCACTGTTCAGAGTACTGATTCCGAATATAGCTTAGCATGCAAACTCTATAAGGAACTAGATTGGTATGTTTTTGGGCAGTAACTGCCCACTGAAATCCAGCATTAAACAGCATTGCTTTCGATGTGCCTCCTAAAATCGGCATGAATCATTGGCTGAACATAAAGCTATTCGTGTTTTTCAGGCAAGGCACAAACACTTTGTCAGACTGATACGAAAAATGTATCTCCCGAAATGGAGGGGCGTTTGTGAATAATAGCTAAAGCTTGAAGGTATTTATGTACTAAATTACATTAAAAATCGTTCAAAAAAACCTCACATGTTCTATATATGACAACAATGGCTATATCCATTTCATTTTTTCTGGTTTCTATAATAAATAATACATTACCCGTAAATAATTAAATTGTTTAAAAGCTTCATTTCACACTTTATAATAAAGTAATGTTTTCCTTTTTATTTATCTTTAATATTATTGGCAAAGGCATGTGCATATGCAACACTATAAAGTTACTACATCCTTTCTAATACTTTCGCTATATTTTACTGCTGAAATAGTGACGTTTTTCTGCCATTTGTAACGGTACTTTTATAGCTAGCTGTATTATTGTAGTTTAACTGCAATTTTAATGCACTTCTATTGCCAAAAAATGGCAGTTTTTTTGCCTTATGAAAGTGCACTTTTACAACAGTATTGCCGCAGTTTTACTGCACTTTTATTGCGAAACAAATGCAGTTTTTCTGTTATTCAGAATTACAAATTAATTGCAGTTTTAAATTATTCCATATTTTGTGTTGGACAATGAAAACGATCGGTGTTTTCGAGTTGTGTGGTGCATGTTGGATTATTAAAACTTCAGGTCGTGGACTGCAAATATGTCCTGGAACATTCCAACCCTGATGCTACACTATAAGCTAAGATTACCTACCTGCTTGTGGTGATCCACTTTGGTCATGTTATACGTACACTAAAAACTGAAAATGTGCAAAAAAACACAAAAATGTGTAAAACAGTTGTGCACACTGATGTGTTGCTGCTTTGCACACTTAAATGTGTAAATGTTTACACATATACAAGTATTTACACATTTAGTGTGTGTAACTGTTTTACACATTTTTGTGTTTATTTTGCACATTTTCAGTTTTCAGTGTAATTGCTAATTCAATCAAGAAACAAATGATGCTTTGTATGGCCAATGACACCAGAAAGAGGAAATCAAAGAATCCTAGGTACAGTAATTGTTTTAAGGTTATAACACGTTTAATTTGCAAAGTATTCCTCTATTTTGAAAATGTCTTAGTTCCGTAAAGGTTGTCAACTCATTAAATTATGTAATATGATTTGGTTTTGCAAAGTGCGACTCTTTTTACAAATGATTTTCATTTTTAGATAAAAATAGCATAGAAATAACAATTCACTTTATTACGTATACATCATCACAGTCAGGTTGGGATCTGCCTTCTACATGTAATACAATTCATAAATAACATACATACATATACATGTATATTACAAAATTATATCATGGGATGCCAATAGTTTTTAACAATAAATATAAAAGTTAAGTTAACATAATCATGAAAATTTTCTCTTTCCACTTATTAAGTGGAAAGACAATAGCATATTATGACATTATCTTGTGAACTTTCAAACAACTGGAACATGTATTAATATGCTTTCTTACAAGAAACGTGTTGATAGCAGTGGATTATAATGTCGAATGAAAGTTTGAATTGTAATCACGTTTTACTATTTATGAACTTTCCTGAATTTCAACTAAATTATATGATTACAGGAAAAAGCATGACAAATATAACAACACTTGAAATTCCGCTTTTTAAGCCAGTCGGAGTTTATTCATCTTTTAACATGTCAACATAGTTGGCCCACATTTTTTCATATATATTTCCTATACGAAAGCATATAAAATGGCATTTATCTATTGTATGAATGATTTATTTTGAATGCATGTTGATTTGAAAACTTAATTTCATAGTTAAAAATCTAAGGATCAATTTCGACAAAAGAATATTTCATTTCTTAAATATCCTTTTACTGTATAATATAATGTATATTCACGAGTAACGAAAAATGTATTTATAGATTTATATAAAAATATCTGCTTTTCAATATAGCAAATATTATATTATGCTTTGACAAATAACAAATCTAAATTGTGCAAATAAAGTATTTCTTATAAACAAGTGTTTGGTCATCTACTGTAAATGAACTATTTCTAAAATAAGGTATTATTTTTGTCTAATTTAAATGAATTATTTTATAATGACCTAGCAGCACTTTTATTATAAATAATACAATGTTCTTTATGACAGATTTCCATAGCATTAAATTCCCTTTGTTAAATAAAATTATTTTAAAAGCAAGCATAATTTTTTTTAAATACACAAAATTATCTACATTGATTTGAAAACTTAATTTCATAGTTAACAATCTAAGGATAAATTTCGACAAAAGAATATTTCGTTTCATAAATAGATTTTAGAAAAAATATTTTTAATAAAACTACTTTTAAAAATCGTTTTCATTTGAGCAGATACTTTTTTAGATTATTAAGATATTTTTATTCTTAGTAAATTGAAAACATAACATTAATTGTAAAAGATATTTCAAGACATTTTTCTTCAGAATCAAAGCTTTTACATCTTACATTCGATGGTGTCTTAGAATCGATAAAATGTGTTATTTTAAATGAAGGAGTTATTAATTCAAGTTACAGAGTGACTTCAATTTAACTTGGAATGCAATGCAGCATGCAGTTTTTATTTTTATGAAAACATTAAAACGCGAAGAACAGATTTTAGTCGAAGACATCTCTTAAACCGGTGATAGTTTCAATGGAAATTGTACATGGATGGTTGATTCTCTTCAATCTTTCCTGCAGTGATAACAGCCGCACCTAGTAGCAGATTTGAAAGTCAACCTTCTTGGGCCATCGAAGCACATCACATTTATGGTTACCTACAATGAAAATATATTTCATGACTTATTTTTCTTTCAAATTATACCAAAACATAAACACTGCATATCATTATTTTTTAATCAAACTTGTCGAGATGAAATATTCCTGAGGAGCAATGGAAGCTTGTGTTTGTTTTACTTTGAAGAACCTGTAGCATACAAGTTGAATAGATGAAATGATGTTGTTTAGGTTGGTTGGCCAGCTCAACCCAAATTACTTTTAGAATATGCATATAGTTTTGAAATGAATCTGTGACATGTCATATTCTGTCACATTCCTTCTGGTAATTTTAAGAACCTACCCACATACATCCACGAAGCACAGTTCTTTGATCAAGAAAACCTAATTTATTCAGAGAGCGAAGGGTTTACACATTTGAGGGTCCCACAAAAGAAACTCACTTGGCACCTGGTACGTGGTACTATGGCACTTGGTAAGAGATGCTCACCACCTTCGAGGCCCTCAAGGTTTCGCCTCAGGTACCACCGAAGGTCCAGGCGTCGTCCTTTTGGGTCGACAAAGCTGAAACCAGACTTATTTAGATGCTGGAGAGCCAGCACGCTTTTACTCAATGTTAGGCCCTTATCCAATAACAAGGGGCGTCGAAGGTGCACAAGCTTGCAACCTGCGAGCTCGAGAGTGAACTGAAAACCTTTCATGGGTCTCAGCCTGTGGTTATTATATCTCCCCTGATACTCCCATAATGCTTCACGGTAATGGCGGAATCTGCAGCATTCGTCATTCCACTGTGACATTCCTCAGCTCCCACAAATTCCATTTCCCAATTCGCACTTGCTAAGTCATGTGACCCTGAACAACGGTTACAAATTTAAACACATTGCTCTCATCACTACGATGTTGTATGGCCGCATTCTTTGTCTTTCCCACCGCCTCACAACCATATACAATCATGTGCCGGACTGTTCTAGATAGCACGTGGGGCAAATTGGGTCAATGCTCTACTCATGGTATACAGAGCCTCTTGACCACCATACATATTTTCGTTTGATCACACGCAATATCAACTTGATGTGAGCAACTTTTTATCGTAAACATGTTTACGAAACAAAGTTTGTATTGTGTTGGCTCTAATGTGTACTAGACATTACATTTTCAAATATATTTAATAATGCATAGTCACTATTTCACTAGTACATGCATGTGGATCTATAACCAGTTCTATGCCATTGACACAATGACCAATGAAAAAATTGAAAGGGTGAAATCCTTTTTGCAATGCTTGAATACTATATTAATATTTACATTAACTATCTGACATGAGTAAAATACATTTATTGTTAGATCAAATGATATTTTATTTAATTTGAAAAATTTTGTGCAAATTTCATGCACGCATTGAGCTTTTAACCTTACATACAATATGTACAGAATTTGCCATTTGCTATGCAACTCTTTTGAGAATTGTATCCCAGCTTGGGAATTACCATCTGTCACTCACATGCTTTGCTGGTGTTTTGTTGTATGGATATGTCATAGCATTTATTATATTGTCAATATTTCCTGAAGATAGCACTGAATATTTTTGTACACACAGGTTTCAAACTGTCAATATCATCAATACAAGTTTCTCAGTGACTCCCTGTGTTCATTGCTAATATTTTAATATTGACACTGGTAGACCTTTATGAATAATTAGCTTCATTTGTAGCGTTTTAAGTTTAATCTATAGCATTCATTCATACATTGGCTGAATTAGATTAAATAGAAAATACAGATACTATTTAGTAGTTACTGCAGATGTATTTGATCTATAATTAATTTTGATTCCGATGTTATAGATAAATATGTAATGCATGTTCAGGATATGCAATCAATAACTTGTGATGTTTTCCTAATGTGGAAAGAATATAATTTGTATGGTCACGAACTAACCTATTCAAGTATTTAATCAGTTGTGTAAATACATTGTATATTTGAAACATTTCAATTATTTTAATTTTAAAGTTAAACTACACTATATTGCATGAAACTGTATTCAAACCTTCAGGGGTTACGAAATGCTTTTATAACCAAACTATAAGTAATGTATCACTTTAAATATTTAAGTGAATAATATTTCTCAATTCAAAGTTCAATCATAATCATATTATTTTTAAATTAAAAAAAGTTAAATAAACAACGTTTATTAACTCTTTTTTTTTAATCAAAAATCACATATAGTGATATTTAAAAATTAAAAGAGCATTTGCAATGTGGGACTCAACCCACCTGGCAATTGGAATTAGTTTTTTGGATTTATTTTCGTAATATTTGGTAATTTATAATAGATATAAAGATCTGTAGTCGATTTTTAGAGGAACTATCATGGCATTTGCCTGGAAACAATCTGGAAAACCGCGAAAACTAGTCATGCATATAGTCGTCGACCTAGAAATTGAACATTTGGTACCTTTTAATTTCTTATTTGGGATTATAATACAGATGTTAAGTTTAAAATGTATATTTCATAGTACTAAAATATATGCCGCATAGATAGAGAGCTATAAAAAAAATAATGTATACAAAGGTGTACAAATGAGTTATTTGTGTACAAATAAGGCATTGTTACAGAGAAAATTAGATAGCACTTTCCTCACATAAAGTCAATTTATAACTCGGACAATTTGATTGAAAACACTCTCAGTTGAAGCAGTGTAATTCTTCATCTTAAGATGTTGCACCTTATTCTTGAAAGTAGGAAGAAAGAAAATCACAATTGGTTGACATAAAATCAGCAGAAGGACAATTTGGGAGGAAATCTAATCTATCTACGTATATTGAATAGTTGGGAACAGCTATTCAGCTGAGAATCTTTGAATAATGTCAAATTGATGTGAAAGGGAAAAATATTATTGAATGGTAAAATTGCAAGCACAACAAACGGTGATTTTCCCTGACACAGTCCATGCATGACTTTATTTGATTTAGAACTTCAAATTAATCAACTTGCATTTATCAAACTTCTCTCGTGCAACTTATGGCAACAATGCAAACAACTCTAAGAGAGGATAATAGAGTTGAAAAATCGATTTTATCACCTTCAACTTGTTATTGTTTCACTAAGAATCTTGCAAATAAGGATAATATTTCCCAATGCATATTATTGACAATTAATTAAGTTTTAGGTAGAAAGAATCTTTAAATTCAATACTCCAACGTCAGCATATTAATAATACAATTATGTATAGGCTAAAGTTTCTCAATTATTATGTTGTTCTATTGATATATTCATTTGGATTTGAACTTTCACCTTAAGATCTATCAAATTAGTCATAACAGAGAAAATTGATCTGATTTAATTTTTACCATGTATTTCATACTGTTATACATAAGCATTCTAATCTTTCAAATGGTTATCTCATATAACTAGTACTAATTACGATCCTAATCAGAGTTAGACTTACACTTGTTTTGGGGTTACTCAGCGAGAACACTAACTATTTGACCCATTTATAAAAATTAGAATTCTAAAGCAGAAAAAAATATAATACCATTAAAAATGGCATTATTTCTTATATTTCAAATTAAATTTAATTTCATTAAATTAACTTGGTATAATTTCTATATTTAGATTTTATTGAAGTAGAAAATTAAATATTTATGTATAATGAATAATTTAACTTATTTATTATGATTTTCTGCTAAATGTTATGAGTCTTCGAGAAATTACTTTTCCTTTACTACTGACATCATACTTACTTAGGGACCGTTCAAAAAGGACGTCCTCAAGAGGGGAGACGTCAACTTGTAAAGCAGTGTCTTGTTATTCAGAGCCAGTGCTGGCTCTTTTGAAAGTAATAAGCAACTTAATAAGATCATGAGGGTTAATTGTTCTTTGTGTGGCGAAGGGATTGTCGACATTTCACATATATATTTTCCATCTGCACAGCTTCTGCACAACTTCAGACTAAGTAGGGAAGCTGCATACATGGAAGAATGGCTTATAGTGAAGTTAAAGACAAGATCCAGATAAATGCTTATGGGATTATATGGGTTAAAACGAAAAGTCAGTCGGACATGCAAGTCCAGTAGATCTTGGCGATGTACAAGGAGGAAATTATATAAAACGCTAGGAAATGTAGATTAGCACAGACAGTGATGCCTATGGATTATCGTCTCTTAATAGGAGCACATGTCTCAAAAGGGTTCAGATTCAGATAATACATGCAGTCACGCTATTGCTTATTGACCAAATTTGGGGCCATCCATTGTAAGAGTTGAAAACATCGATATGTGACTGTGTCACTGTGTTATGTGTCCTTTATCTGACCTTTTCCTGTCAGGAGTCGATATTTTTTCCCGAATCTGAGTCAAACTGGGCAAATTTTTCCTGCGTGAAATAGTTGCACTTAGTCCACATATTCGTCAAGTGGTTTAATTATAAGTAAATAATTATTATATAAATTTATCAGTTTCCTTCTATCGATTTTGTTTGAACTGATCGAGATATAATTTTCATTATATTTTGAGTAAATGCAATTTTAATTGTACAGGGTGAGGCATATGTCTGGGCCTCTCAAATATCTTTAAAACCTCAGGTGCTAGGTAAAATGTATTTACATCATTGAATAGGATGTGATGTGCGGGTTACACTGCGCGTCATATTCATGGCGCATGCGATTTTAAAATCTAAACTGTAAGAGATAAAGCATAACTTCCAATTAGAAAGTTGTTCAACGTTGCATAATTAGTGAAAAAGTAGTGCTCGTGACATTTATTGTCCAATGCATTTTCGAAAATGTAATTGTTAATTTAGCTGACGTGTACATCCTTGCATAGCATCTGTGCAAGGCTGGAAAGCTTAATTGAAAATTACCTTTTACTAGTAAATTACTGATGTAGGAGAATACTCCTGAAAATGGGTACGACCACCCCTTGAAATGAACTTCATATTACAAAATTTGCATTTGACGTCCAAATTGTTGACATTCTTTAATTAATACTTCTTACTT
>JAUJYV010002177.1:0-13522 GCA_033995625.1 Ophyiulus pilosus
AATTTGTTGACCAATCGTTATTGCAAAACCTATATTAAATTAGTAAAATGTTTGACTGAAATGTAACGGAATGATTTGGATAAGTTGATTGTCGTAAAAATAAACAAGTGTTGGCAGTATAAAACGCTAACATTTGCTTTCAATGTAGTTTTCGGTTTTTTCTTAGAGGATTTTTCCCCGGCTTTTTTGTTTATTTTCTCGCCCTCCCACCGACAGAAGCGCCATCTCTTCGTGAAGATGGCCATTTTTTTGTGAGAAACAAGAGTGCGATGGGTCGCTTCACCCTCTTTACGTTTTTTATATATATATATATATTTTTTTTTTATAAAAACTTGAAGTGACAGACGCTCAATCTTGGGCACAAAACCCTGAAACCGAGCGATTTGAAACACTCTCCGTGAAAATTTCAATGACAGCTGAGCGAAATAAATAAAAAGGAGAGAAAACTGATTCGTTTTTCCATATAAAAAATGAATTCAGCGTTTATATTTCAATCTAAGACAGTTTCCTGATAGGACTACTTGTGCGATTTACTTTCAAATTGAATTTCGCGAATGCATGGACTCCCTACAACCCAAGTTCAGCAGTCAACAAGAGCCATCTAGCGATATAAAAGTCATACTAGATATTATCACAGGCGCCAAATGAAGTGCTTCTTCAGGAGAAGCTATAAAATAAAATACTGGAGTGGTCAGCCTGAGGCGTGCCCATTGTGCAGATCCCTGGATGCTAATCATGCTATTAAAGTCTGCCCATCACTTGGCCTTCTACCATACACCCTGGACACACCACTTGGCACTGGTTTTAACTTTGACCCCGAGTTGGAAAGGATTCCAATCTAATATAATCCATCTAGTAACGAAGAAAAGTTAATTGTTTGCTAATACGTCATCCGACCAACGCGTCGTGTCAGACAATACAAAAATATAGCGTTCAGTATTTTTTTTTCGAACGAACACATCATTTCATTTGAGTACGTTTCGAAATGCTAACAGTAATTGCTCATAGGTGACGCTTTAGTCGTCTTGTGTCATGAATTTTCCCCTGTCTTATAACTAATGTGCTATCTCGGACAAGATGACAGCGCAGCGCGCTCCTTTATCTTTGTGACGTCATTGGCCAGTGCATTATGTCAACAGATGGGATGCGAATAAAAGGTGACATGCTGATTAGGATTTTATGGAAGAAGGGCGCCCTCTATCGCCACTATGAATTTATAGCTCCGAACTATCTTGACAGAAGCGCCGTAACAGCCGTCTGTCTGGTCAATTTCGTCAATGGGTCTGCGCCAGTTCAGATAGTACATTTCTTCCCCGTATTTTCGTGATACGAGTTTATGATGGACTCGGTTAGAGCTGTTACAAAAGGAAACAGCTGTTTACGGTGTCGTTGAGAAATTTTGTGACAGCTGATGTGCGATTATCGACGGCCAACTTTTAATGGCGGCGCTGAAGATGTCAGATGTATGGCTGTTTACGTGCTGTTGTACACTTTTCTGGGTGGTGAAACTCTGGTACAAATGAGCATTGTACGAATTGCTAAAAACAAATAGTTTTCGCATTCTCTAAAAATATCGTCTACATTACTAATAATTATATCAAGATTTTTCTTTCTAAATTGATCTTTTGAAAATTTAAAAAAAAAAACTACGTTCTCTGCTGCCTTTTTATAATAAAAAGGTGTAGGCAATATCTCACGAAACTGATCAAGAGTAACTTCTAGGTTTACATGTTTCGGTTTTGTTTTTATGAATAATATGCAGGTGTACTCTTTAAAACTTTCCAACTTCTTTAGTAAAAGTCGATGATTTTGCGGAGACTCGTTTTTTGGGGCATGTAAGAAAGTCTTGAGATTTATTCCACGAGAGCCTTTAGAAATCAAACCTCATCTTTTATCGTCCACATCCCCCTTAGGAACGCTTTAAATTGATTTCCAGACTAAAGACTCCAGACTGGGAAGCAGGCTATTGCCCTTGCCGAGCGCCTGGAATTCCTCCAAAATTTATGGAAAGGCCCGTGCTGCCGATGCCGGAATGTTAAAAGCGAGATTTGTTTGTGTTCGGTGAAACAGATGGCCCTCCCGTGAAATTACCAGCTCCTACTTTTGCGCAGTATGAAAAATGTGTAAAATACGCCGCCACCCGCAAAGCATCCTTCCCAGATGGTCGCACGTTTCGACAGTGAAAAAGTCCTGGAAAAATTAGGTTCTTGGACAAATTGAGACGATGACGGACACGAACATTCAATTTTTAAATTGCCAATTGATTCGGTGGTTTATGTCATCATCGAAGGTTCGAGACATTCGACTAATAATTTGGGCATGGTTCTGATGAACTGTCAAACAGTAGGAAACTACTGTTTATATCTCTGCTGGACAGCACGTGATGTGAAAAAATTGATGCAAACCAGCTATGCATTCTACATTGTAATCGGGAAAGCCATCGTCGTATCGAATTTGTTACTCGTAAAAGTGTGTTTTCAGAATTCTAACAATTCTAAACTCTCTTTTAAAACTATGCAGGCATTCTTACTTCCGTTTGTAACCCAGGTTTTTTTTTCTGTACGGACTAGTGAGTGGGGGCGTCTGCTACTTTGAAACAAATCAATCTTATAGGCTTTTTAATGCCCCCTCGAGGATTCCGTAATTGAAACGAGCACCAGATGAATGGGTTTTCCCTGGATGATCTATTATCCACGACTTTCCCCCCTTAGTTCTCGCACATTTCGATTTTCTTCAGCCGCCATTTTCTTTCCATCCTCATAAATGTTCTTCGTTTTATATAGAAAATTGAAAATTTCGTTTTCCCAGTAGACAACCTGTAAATCACCAGGTGGCGCTATTCATTGTGGCATGGCCATAGGTGTTATACGTGCGCTAGATGGCGTTGACTTCCATATGCATATTATCTTAAAATAACATGTTTATTCGTGGACCGATTACAAAATCCTATGTCCAATTATGACAAAAATTGAAGATCAGGTAATTTAGAGTTGAGCGACACATCCTTGCAAGAAATCTGGGTGGCAATTCCGATTAAAGAGAAAGAAGGAGAAAAAAAGAACATCTTTTTTAGGCGATTTTTAAAGTTTTGTTCTGTGTTTATATTCGCAGCTCTTCAAAGGCAACGTGAACACGTACACGGGAGTGAAACAGGAAGTGAATCCGCCTATCGTCGCTACCAAGATCCGGTTCATCCCTTACAGCGTTCATCCCCGAACCGTTTGCATGAGGGTGGAAGTTTATGGATGTCCCTGGCGAGGTAAGGATATTTACAAAATTGCCATTATTTCAAACTTTGTTCCAAACTGGTTGCAACAAATAATACTTCAATTTAAAACGGCTTACAATATTAAATATCCAGCATAATTCCCGATATATTTTTTGGAAAAATAAAACATTCCTCAATGTCGGAATATTTCACGTTTTTATTGCTCCGTTAACATACTATAAACTAAGAGCTTTTTCTAAAGGTGTGATGCTATTGTATGCATATCCACACTCATAGCAACAGTCGTGACAATGTTTTAACGTTACAAATGACGGGGTTTTACTTTCCCCTCTAGCTAAAGTCTTCGTGTTTGAATTTGGAAAAATATCATGTTTAATGAAAACATTTCGCCTTGACGTTTGATTCGAGGAGGGTCAACTGCGTTTCAGTCAACGTTTAATTAGCCGATCGTTCAATTTCAGTTTCTCACGCTTTATTAAATGCGCCGGCTAATGAAACAGCGCTTCTCAATTAAGCCAACAACGTTTTCCTTATCGGATGGCACCGAAGAAGGGTTGTCACCCCCTTCAAAATCATCTCCTCTTTTCCTTAATTATTCTCGTCTCCCCATTCACATCCGCCATTTTCATTTTTCGTCGTGTTAATGAAGTCGTCTTGTCGTTTCCCCCGATTTCCTTATTCGCGGTTTTCGGTGGCCCCGAGCGACTTCATTTCTGGTGAACTTAATCACGGAAAAAGTTAAGACTGAAAAATAAGCGAGGATGACGTTTGCAGCCTTTTATCAAAAGTCGAAACCGATTTTTTATTCTCTCCATCCAATGGGACGCCTTGTAAAATTGCAGTTACTATACTTGAATGTACGGTGTGATTGAATGCGATTGAAGAACGGTTATTTAAGCCCGGTCACATCAAGTATTTAATGCAGCTTGTACAAATATTTCGCTTTATAATTTATCTCACATGAAATTTCATAGTGGGTTCTTTTTCTGTCGCACTATCATAATAGGCAAGGTTTGGTGTGAACCTTTCTTATATGCATTTGTGCTACAACGGTTTTCATTGCCCCTTGAAGGTGGGCAATCACTTATAGCATGCATGCTCTGAACGATTGCCACACCAACATTCATCTTGAAAGCTGTTTTGCCCCCTCGTTTTTATCTATTGTTTCAATATGATGACGAGTGCTTCAGCAATCCGAGCTCACCTGCACACCCCAAGGCGGAACGAAACAAAAATGTTGATATAAAATTACTCGCTTTTGCTTTCCTATTGGGTTTCCGCACTTAGGTCTAAAGCCACTTAGCGTTTCGAGAATGCCATTTATTTATATATATATTTTTTTCGTTTTCATTTCTTTCTCTTTCGAGTGCATTTCCAATTTTTGGTCGTATTAACTTACACTTTCGAGATGTTAACCATGATTGTGTCATTGCATTCAGGGTAAAATTGATGAAAAACAAGACGCCGGTCACGCATCGCGGACAGTAATCATAATATGATTAACGCTAAAAACGCTATTTTTATATTTCTGGATTGGATGAAATGGGGATATAATTTACAGAATACGTCACGCTGGACTCTTGAATTCTACCCTACAATATTTTGGCAAACGAATTTATAGGAAATGCAAGAAATGCATTTTACCAATGAAATAAAAGTAATCTATAGGGATTTTCGACGAAAACAAAAGGACATTGGTGAATGCAAAACTTTTGAAACTTACATTTGGGCAACATTTAAAGTGTTGTGTGACCACGCAGGTAGTTGTCACCATGTCCTTAAAGATTTGAAATCGGAATCAAAATTCAGCTATATTAATTTTATTCAGTTGCCTGGTTATTAGTTTCTTTAAACTAGGTACTGAAAATAACGAAATACAGGGGAGCTATCCCAAGATTTCCTATACATTTTCTGACTTTATATATTATTCTTTGATCGGCTAAACCCATATTACTTTGTGATGAACCATGCTTGGAATGTGCAATTTCTCATGTCCCGCTTTTTTCGCCATAATTACAAATTTATGTGCAGCATATAAATCCGATAGCGCATCCTTTAGAAAACTCACGAATATTTCAAATAACCGCGAATGCTTACAGATCGCGTATGCTAAACGCGTACGGCTTTATGATTGTTTGAAATAAGTTTTAGTCGTAGTAATAATTATTTGCAAATTTGATTTGAATATCACCTACATAATCATGCCGAATCTGTCGATCGGAAGAGAAATATATTAGATTGCATCGCAAAAGTGCAATTTGATTTCCCCAATGACTTGTTTTCCATATGTATAATATCTTCGCCGAAATCCGCATTTATTTACTTACGCCTGAACGCCGTAACCGATTCCCAATTCCCAATAAAACGGATTTCACCAACGGACAGATTAGACGGTGGTGTAAATGCAAGTGGGTGCGTATTTCGTGCAGGATAACAGATACTGACGAGCTTCTGCAGTTTGCAGTAGTAGTTTTACAACATTTCCCCAACTTTGAAGACATTCACATCGTGTTCGTGCTGCAGCGCGATTGCATTCACGTTTCCATTCAAACGCTCATTCGCTCGAATTGCGCATCCATGCTGAAAAAATGAAGTCTCGTCGAGTTTAACTCAAAACAGAAATTCTGTGCAAAGAAAATTGACCGCATCAAGTCGATACAAAATTCAGGAGTTTTCACAAAACTCCATCGCTTCTTTTCTTGGATATGCATGAATTTTCTTGCGTTTATATAGTTTGGACATCTGATATTTTTTTCCTGACCTTGGTTACTATATCAATCATGAAAATACATTTTTATTCATTGAAGTACGGATAAAGATCAATTTGAATAATGCATGCTTAAAACTTCATTCGTTTTTTAGGAGTGTCAATTCTATTTTTATGTACCTCAAAAAAATCTAATTTCCTGTTAGTGCAAATTTTATTCCGTTCATGATCTCACTCTCATTCCGTAATCAGGCAACTTATACATACATATGAGATGGAAGCCGAAATGCGTTTTTTTATCTCAAAATATGGAAAAATAATAAGTTTTTTCTTTCTTCTCACCAAAAAAATTATTCGAGCGAATCCTCATCGAATATGTATTTATGTTCTGTATCGTCAAGAAATTATAAAACAAATTTACATTATTATGTTAAATATCCGGGGAGTCGGCTTGACGTTTTGTGCTAAAAAAAAAAGCTTTTTGACTTTTACGTACGTGCTTAAACTTTTATATCTTGATAGCACTTCTCCACCACTTTACTTTATTAAAAATACACTACACAAGAAAAAAGTATTCTTCATTTGCAGCTTCAATTTCAGTCATACAGCATAACTGCAAAATCTGAAAATGTAGTTGATTGTAACTTATCACCCGTTACAGCATTCTTATGCTAAATTATGGTCGTCTGAAGTTATTTTCTTTGGACATAAATCCTAATCATCGCATCGCACAGTTTTGACTCAAGCAATATAGTACAACACACATCTAATTACAGTCACGCAGGAATGCTAGCTTTACCCCTACCATTGCCGCTATGTTAAGTTTCGTTTTAAGTTCATTATTTAATTTCCTAAAGCAACGTTTTCACCGGCATAAAGGTGTACAAGAGAAACGGGGCGCTAAAACCGTTTTTTATTTACATCTCTGCATTCTTTCGTTGCAGCGCCGCCTGCACGCGCGCGTATGAATTCCATTATTTTATTTTACTTTTTTTTTTTTCAACAGGAAATTAAAAGATGTAAATTCGCAGATAATCGTTATCCAATTTTAGTAGGAAATTGAAAAGTGGGATGTGAATGGCGAACAAACAAGCGACGCCATTCACTCCGACCCCATTCATTATCGCCATCTTGTTAAAATGGCGTTCACCAACGTTCACACGTCCATCTTAATGACATTTGTAAACGTTTTAAAAAGGGGGAGAAATGGTCTCCCTGCGCGCTTTTTTGTGCCTTGTCGAGTGTATCCCTTATCTTAAGAAATGGCATTAAGTTTGGATTTCATTCATCTTGCAAGCAGTGGGAAAATATGCTGTAGTTATATGGTTCTTGCTGCATAGAAAATGCTTCTGTTGTGGAGCGTCATAGCATAATAGGGCCTTCCAAATACATTTTTCGACTAAAGCACTGTTGCCGAAACGGATGCTAGTCCGTCATCTTCTCTACCCATCATTTTATAGATCCACATGTACAAGGCATTTTGAAAAGGCCAAGGAACGAAATAATGCAGTGATTGCTGCTTCAATTACCACTTCGAGTATCTCTGAATTTTCCTTCCGTGCACAACATAAAATTGACATTTTGTGCGACATAGCGAGAACAGTTTCCCAATCCTTGGGCCAGTTCTAAAGGCCTTACAATATTAGTGCAATGAGAACGAACTGCTCTCTCCACTGTCCTTGATTTGGACTTAAATAGCCAAATGATTCAAATTAATTACATAATTTGGACGTTCTGCCAAGCTATCCAAAACTAAAGCGCATCTTTTCCTTCTTGTTTCAGACGGTCTCGTGTCTTACTCAATGCCACAAGGCGAAAGACGTGGTGCAGAAATTGACCTGTTCGACATGATCTACGACGGAAATGAACAGGAGAATTTCTTACAAGGTGGTCTTGGTCAGCTCATCGACGGGCAGAAGGGACATGACAATTTTCGTCTAGATGCTAATGGTTTTGGCAAAGGTAACAGCACTATCAATTAATGTGTTTTATTTTCCATTCATTTACATTTCAGATAGTCTCCCCCATTCGTTGCTGCCATCTTGGTTCTCTCTGTATATTGATTCAAAAGCCATCATCGTTTTCTAAATTTCCTCTTTATCTCGTATTCGCCTCGCTTTCGAATGATGTGATTTTCTCAACATCTTTTTTTATTTTTTATTTCACGTACAGGCGTCTACAGTTTTCAAAATAGCCCACAGTAACTCGTTACTTCATCATATTAAACATGGTGGCGCCATTAGCGTTTAGAGGGAACCACATTTTTGTTCAAAATGCTTTAGCAACTTGTATCTCCAGGTTGATGTTTCTAAAGAAATTTCGAGAAAATTCTTACATTTTCGCACGAATTATTTTAATCGGAATCATGAGAACATGTTCAATTATCCGCAATACTTTTTAAATAAACTTAACAATTTTAATAAATGTGTCCTTTTTTTTCCAGGATACGAATGGGTGGGCTGGAAAAACGACACCGGCCACATGCGCCCGGTTGAAATCATTTTCGAGTTTGACCAGGTTCGCAATTTCAGCGCCGCCGTTTTCTACACGAATAACCTGTTCTCCAAGGACGTTCAAGTGTTCTCTGGTGCCCGCATCCTGTTTAGCATCGGAGGCCAGTATTATAATGGAGAACCACTCATGTTCTCCTACATGCCGGACACTGCCATGGAGAACGCGAGAAACGTCACCATTAGGCTACGAGGAAGAGTAGGGCGATTCGTCAAGTTTCAGCTCAATTTCGCAGCAAGATGGCTCATGATCAGCGAGGTGTCCTTCGAGTCGGGTAAGACATCGACCTTCACACCAATGGTTCGAAGGATTATCATAAAATAAATTTCATGTCAATGCAATACAAAAAATTGCAAAAAAAAGATATTGAAATTAATTCCAAAACAAAAATTATAATAAATGGATCAATGCACAAAAAACCATTATATAAAATAACGCATTTGTGTTCTCCTTGGAAAACAGTGCCGGCCGTAGGCAATTTGACGGAGGAAACTGAATCGATCCCATGGATTCCTTCTATGCCGGACATGACGGGTGGCCTCTTTCCCGGCTCCAGTGATGACCAAGGAGGTATGCAATCTAGTTTTTGAGCAATGCTAAATGGGATTCGTACATTGAAACAGTTCTAGTGAATGACTATTGTCTCCTGTATATAGTGAGCACTGCGATCAGCGATGAAGCGTTATCCAACCAGTACATAGGCCTGATCATAGGTGTTCTTGCTGCAGTGATTCTCCTCCTTGTGCTGATCATTTTCGTGATCATCATTCGCAATCGCCGCAGAAAGCAGAACAACAACCACACGGTGCTGAAGCCAGTGGAGAAGCGCGTGACCATTAACATGAAGGTAAATGGCGCTCCTGCTCTATCCTTGTATCTCTTTACCCAATCATCTTGTGAACTTCCTGCATCTTTTTCCAAAGATGGACAAAATTTTAAACTTTCTTCCGAATCGTCTCGTGCAGTCTTGCTTCCTCTCCCACCATCACCCCAACCCTCTGCACCGCAACCCTCCTTTGTTTATGAGGCCCTTAATAATGTGGGTGATCAATCCAAAAGAGGTGGCTCACCCATCTTCAGTACGTTTGGTTCACAAACTAGATATGCTAAAGCGTAGCAAAACTAAATAAGAAAATGCAAAAAGTTCTTGCTAAGGAATTTTGAAGTATATAAATTTTCTTCTAGGGGATTTTGACAAGAATGGAAATACTTAAGTTTTGAAGAAAAAAAAATTAAATTTAAAAAAAAAAAAAAAAAAATGCTAAAAATTCTTGTTGGAATATTTCGATTTATGTCGAGAAATGCTGGATTTTGAAAACAGCTTGGGGCTATCGTTTGAAACGTTTCTCTTGTAAATTTTTCGTTAAGTGAAAATGTTTTTGTCTAAAATAAATGAAGGATACCCGCCCTCAGTTGGCAGATCATAACCTAATGAATATCTTGGATGGAAAATTGATTGGCAAAACTATCCTTAATTCAAGTTATGTCTAGAACGACCAAGGTCAGTATTGTTTCACCCATTTTAGGAAATTGTATTTCATCCTTAGAGTCAAATCACACCTAAACCACAGTTTGACCATTAGGATAATATAATTTACCTGAAATGGGAGAAGCCACATTGGTCTCTGTCGCACTGGTCACAATAACTTAAAAATCTAGAGTAGGACGTCACTCGAGTTACGCATTACTTTGTCATCCCCCATTGAACTTAAATCTTATTAATTTAAGCATTCGCTAATTCAAATTAATCTTAAAGAACCTCCAAAAATTTCGAGTTTTGAAGAAACACATTGGATTTTGATTGATGTTTCATTACAAGTAATATTTTGTGAAATGTTTAAATTACATATATCGAGCAATTTTGCAGTGATTATTTGGTTCTGATCATTTTGAATCCTTATCACGTGACCTCACACCCCTATCCTGTCATCTCCCACTGCTGATTTTTCCTGCGACACTGCATGCATGATTTATTAAAAAGTACCAAGTCGATCTAAATTACTTTCTCTTAAAAAACTAAACCTTTGGCCATTTATTTCCAACCAGCCACCAGCAAGCACACTTTCACACTTGTTCATGTTACTTTCCTGCAGCTGCTTTCAATTATGTCATGTAAATGCTTATCACATTTTCTTAGTTTAAGTTTCTGTTGTGTTTCCCCCCAATTTTGTAACCCAGACAAACATAGGTATCGCCCTGGCTTTGCACCAGTCCAGGTTGAAGGTAGCACATTCGCCACGCTCAAGAACTAAATTGTCCAATGATTATCCAAAATATGGCACCTATTACTATTATAACAATTACAGTGAACCCAATGAGTTTTTCCACACTTACGAAATTTAATTTCTCAAAATTATTCGTTCATATGGCACACTATAATGGAATTTGGTCAAAACTCCCATCTTCAACTCTTTAGCAAGCGAAGTAGTTTTAGTTGACAGTGATGATGTTTTATGATGATGCGCTCGTTAATCTCGTTTTGATTTGTTTTCGTACTAATATATTAACTTACTTCGATTCAAGTTTTGATTTATTTTATGACATAGGCTTTCTGCATTTTGATTTATTACAGCATGTATTTTTTTCTACCGGGATGTGGATGCATTTTGCAAGTTTGATTTGATTGCACGCTTACTTTTTAATGTATTTTATTTTTGCTCGTTATCGCATAATTTTACTAATGTACTTAATTTAGTGCGGCATAATAAAACTAACTCTTACTTCAAATTCATTTCTTTAAACTAACAACTGATTGTTTATGTCCTGAACGCCTTTAGCATTGTCTTGCGTCCTTTCCTTATTTATTATTTATGTACTAAAATCACTTAAAATATCAGTTTTATATCGGGACTGAAAAGTAACTATGAGCTCGGGCCCAAACTACGGGCCCTATCAAGTTTTTATGGTCATTTTAATGACAAGTGTTGTTTGAACTCTTGTACCAGCGGTCAAAATTTCTCAGTCCCGATGGAATTCTTATGATTGCCTTGTGGTGTGCTCTGTAGTTTTCACTGTGACCTCTGTGCCCGTTTTAATATCATGTTTATGTAAGTGTCCACAGATGGCGCCGGAAGTCGCCCTCATATGCTGCTTTCAATGCCATCTTTGGGTAAATACAGGAAACGTGATAGTAAATCAACTATGACACATAATTTAGAGGACACTAAACTGTGGCATCACATGGCGTTCTCAACTCCTTTCTCTCTACTGGTTTACCCACTTTAATCTACATGTACATGTATCCAACATTACTGTTGTCATCCCACCGAAACTTCTACCTATGCATGGATCTTTCTCGTCACGTTTTTTTTTTTTTCTTAGACAAGGAATTTTGCAAGAAATGCTCCTAAATACTATGCATTGGGTAAATAAGTCCCACATCGTAGTTTATTTAATAACTGATATTTATATACATGTCTTTCACAACTTATAAGCCAAAGCTTGGCACGGTTCACCTTCTAGATACTGTTTTCGTGCCCTTTATCCAATTTATTATTAACTTTTTTAATGCAACTTTCATACTGATGCCGAAAAGTATTTTTCGTGCAAAGAAAAGTACAGTACAAATTGAGCCAGGGTAAAAAATATGTCTCTGGTAAAATTGGGTAAAACATCCAACAAAATTTTAAACTATGATCTTGATAAGCAGGTAATTGAAATTAATCACAATAATATTTATCTTGAAATTTGAAAATGTTTGACCGGTGATGGGTGCTTCTAATTGACGATTACTTAAGCTCTCTTCATAAATCTGCGTGACAGCCCTAACGTAACACTATTCAATCCATCCTGCTGTAACAACTCTTTCGAAAAACGCAAATATAAGAAAAATAAGTTTCGTGTTTAAAATTAAAACTAGTTGGAAAAATTAATTTAAAAATAACAATGAAATGTTTAACTTTAATTTCTGCCTAGAGATAGTGCTTAAGCTTGCCTGTAGCATGTATTGTATACAGCACTATTTCAAGACAGTATCAAAATGAATGAGAATATTTACTTAAAGTTCCAACTATTTTTTCTCGTATTTGCACTTCAAAAATCGTACAATTACAGACTTTTGCTATAAATTGTCCTAATTCCACACCATCCTTAATAACCCTGTCTGCCATATTCTTCCAATTTTGCCATTATCTCCTTTCTCCTACTCCGCTCAGACTTGCATTTCTCCTTATGCCGCTTAGACGATGGGCATATTGCAATTGTGCCACAGTTGTGTTATTCCCGTGTTTCTTTTGCTTGTGCTCGATTGTGTTAGAAGATGGGTCCTTGTTCAAATTCCTATACAATCCGACTGCGTTGTTACATCGCGTGGGCGGCTGTGCTTTTTGACCCCCCTTTATTTCATTTTTGCCCCGGCCCGTTTGCTGCATGCCTTAAAAAAGTCCGAAGCACGTAGTGACTGACTTAAGGAATGTTCTACCTTAACCAACCAAAGGACCTTCGCATGAATATGAACCTGGCGTGTCGCAACAACTGCTCCCGCCAAGCTAATGGCAACATCTATGGCCAGGTGGCGCTCGAAGAACCTGACCCAGACAAGACGTACTATCACGAGCCGTTCAAAGCCTACCAGGATCCATATAAGACGTCTTCGGTCACCTACAGCTCAAAGAGGAAACTACCCAGTGTCCCCCTCAGTCCGGATTACACCGGTACGTAATCATCACCAGTTATCATTGGGCACTGGGGATATCAGTTTAACAATTGTAACAGTTGTGCAATTCAACAGAAGATTTAGTGAACATAGATATACAGTATTAGTAAAATTGAAATATATTTAACATTTTGTTAAGAGACAATGCATCAATACGCAGTTTGTTTTAATGTAAATTGGCGATGCTACATTCCTCATCATACTCAATTGTCCCTATGCTCTTTCCAGGCTCCAGCACGTCCCGAGAGTATGCTGTACCAGATTTAACAAAGACGACAAATTCGCTTCCTCATGTTGGCAGTCCTTCAACAGCGGCTCATTTCTCCAAGCTTCCGCACCATTTCTTTCCACGCCCTCCTCCAGAGCGGCACTATGCGGCCACTGAAATCTGCCAGGTGCAGAACATCCAGGGAGTGAGCGG
>JAUJYV010002178.1:0-13521 GCA_033995625.1 Ophyiulus pilosus
CATCCAACGTTAACGAAACGATAACGAGAAACAGCGCTGGCAGTCCGGAATGTCAAGGACTACCCTATGCGAAACATTGCATTCCAATGCCATTCAGGGTTTCCCGCGTCGTTTCTCGTTAACGTTATCGTTATCGTTTCGTTAACGTTGGATGGCTCACACTCTCTATTACCCTGAACGGACGGTATTTAGGAGAAGCGCCGTTAGATTTAATATCCTTCAGGCATGCGCAGACTGTCTAAATCGCGTTAAATACGTTCCAAAAGTGAAAACGTTCTCGAAGCAGCCATGTTTTTTTAAAATTATTCCCTCAAACGATCAGGCACATGTGCATTTGGAAAAAAAGATACGGTTTGGGTCCCCTTTGGGGGGTCGTTTTCACGCACATGTGCATTTCGAAAAACACACAGCACTGCTCATAATCGTCAATGGTGAGTTTTGGGGGCTAAATTTCCCTATTGATAATTTTGGTAAGTGACGGTTTACACAAAATGAGAAACTTATTTTCATAGTTTGATTTTGTTTAGTAGAACCTTTTAGATGAACATGAACTGCTATTTCTCAAACATTATTTTATGAACAATTTCGTCCTACACATTTTAGATTCATAATAAACTTGTCTTTTATACTACATGTGACGAAATTCACTGAGTTTTATATGACGTCCAATTACACCCCAGTAATCGTTAACACAAACATTTTTTTTACCAGTAACACATTTACATATTCAAAATGGTAATTTTAATTTCGATTTTTTATGATTATGGTTTTGTACAATCACATGTAGATCTGTTTTTTATATGCAAGACGGGTTTTTTTTTATACCGTATTTGACATTCTTTGAAACTGTACTATTGGCATTTACTGTGTTAATTGAATTCCAGAGATAATTCTTGGGACCAGTTTAGCTCAATTTTCGATTTTTTGAAGTGCAAATTTTAGCACATTAAATGTCAATTTTGCAAGCGCTTTTTGTGTTGACCCTTGATTGCCACCATTCTATATACCTGCACATTTATAGCGACATGAATATGAGTGCGAGGAAAAACACCTAGCCATGAAAGCTCTTGAAAAAAAGAAGGTAATTAACCTCATTAAGAAGCCATCAACGTCATTCATTTTTGTATATTTTGCATGACAATGGATTTTCCTGCATTTTTATTGCCACGAATCCTTGCCACATTCTCATTTTTTTTACATTTTTTTTTTTTTTTTGCTGTTTATTTTAATATTTAGTGCCAACATTTGAATGAGACCATTTATATAACACCAATTCTTCTCTCTATACACTTCTTCTCTTGAAATCAGTCTTGAATTTTTAGGAAAATTCGATTTGTTTTGTTTAAAGATGTGGGTTTTTTTTTTTGTAAATTGCTAATTACTGTATCTGATGATCTTCGTCTGTCTTTAGATCTGTCTGCATTTGGGCTAAAATGCAAAATATATTCACATATACAGGATGGACCAAAATTCCTAGTATAGGTCACATATTAGTCATGTGTGCTCTATCCACTGATGTTGTTAGATTTTAACTACGACCATTTTTCACGGAAATCCAAATAATAGAGAGTTTGAGCCAGCCAACGTTAACGAAACGATAACGGTAACGATAACGACAAACAGCGCTTGCGGCCCGGAATGTCAAGGACTACCCTATGTGAAGCATATGGCATTCCAATGCCATTCTGGGCCGCCAGCGCTGTTTCTTGTTATGGTTATCGTTATTGTTTCGTTAACGTTGGCTGGCTCAAACTCACTGATGTTTTTAAGAACTGATGAAAACGCCAATTGGTAGCTATAAGATTTAAGAATTCTAGTCCTACATAGGAATGCTAGGAATTCTGATCCACCACTGTTTATAAGATATCAATTTTTGTACATTTTTTATCAGAAATTTGTTTCAACCTGATCAAATTTAGGTTAAACAAAAATTGCCAAAATGAAGCTTCTACCTTCTCTTTTCTTCTAAACTTTTTTTTTTTTGGTTTCTTTATTAATTTACGTTGATTTGTTTGGGTTGGTGTGATTATTTGTTCTGTTCACATTTATCTGAAAACGTGTTTTTCTATCTAATAGTTGTTTGTCTCTTAGACTTTGTACAACACACTGCATTCTAATGGTGAAATGCATGAAATACACGTATATTATTTTTGGCTTGATATACATAATTATTCTTTTTTTTTTTTTTCAAAATCACTGGAATCATGCCACACATCGCAAATGAAAATTCTGAATATTTCATCACACAATCTTGCATGAAAAAAAAAAATGAAAACCACACGTTAGTCTCAGATATATGATCACGTTTATAAAACACAAATGGCCGGTTGTACCAATTTCATACTAAGTTTAATCGCTGTTCAAACAATTGTTCAAAGCCAAATCAGAAATTTAATTGGCGAACTTAATCGGTGATTCCATGAAATATTGTGCAACCGGTCGTTATCCAAATTTAAGCTGTGTTATTTGTTTGTTCTTACTAAAATTCATTTCAACCTCATTCATTAATAAACTATAGTATCCGTAGTTTATTCTCCGTTGTATTGTCGTTTATTGACATGAAATAGTGGTGTTATTAGTAATGCGTTATATTGTATATATGGAATTTGTCGGTATTGTTCATACAGTAGTTTGTTTTTAAAATTTTGCGAGCATTTGCATTGGTTTACCTGAATCTTGGATTGTTTGTAGCTCGTATTTATGTATAGTTATCAGAAACTCAGATAAACCATGTAGAACCAAAGTAAGCCAATTAATTTGCTCAGATGTTATCATTAAACAAAGCGATTCGCATATTACATCATTAAAATAATGAAGTTTGATTTATGCACCACACTGTAATAATTAATTAACCATTAATTGTTAAATGGCTATGAATTTAAGGAAAATTTTAATATTGGTTACATGTGGTGCCATTTTTGTGTCCATCATATCAAATAAATATTATATTCGTGAGAATAATGTTGCCACGTGACGAGGCTACATGGGCGGACATATTGAAAAAATGCTATGTTGACATCATGCGACACCAGGGGGCGCTGAAACTGAATAAGGCACACTTTTTTTTACAGGCATCCTGTTGCCAGTAAAGAGCCTATATGATTAAAAATGATGAAATATGCGAACTATTTTTTAAAAATATTATGTCTAAACAACTATGTATTTATATAACAGGGAGAAGAGAAAAAATCTAGCCACGAAAGTCTGACCAAAGGAGAGGATTGTAAAAACGAAAGCCAAGATTTGGAAGATAAGGAAAGAGAGTTGGAAAAGTTAAAACAGTTCGATGATGATAACGACCCTAAGTGTAACATTATCAGAGGTATGGTTTATGGTATGAATGATTTAGTAGTATTTTTCGACAAAAGTGACTTGAAAATACTACAAAAAATAACAAGGAATTGTCTGTGCCATATTTCATATGAGTTTTTGGAAACGTATTTTCAGAAACTAGGATGTTAAATTTACCACCCGCAGTAGCTATCACAAAATCGGAGAGATCGGAGCCAAAATCCCCCGACGCGGCATGTTTGCCCCCAATGATTACCCACACGGCTGCCACCCCTCAGGGCTCTCCCAACGCAACCCTGGAGCCCATCATGAGAGACCTGGGAGCTCACATGCTCTCTCCGGCTGCAGGATTCAACAGGAGTGCCATGTCTTTGGACACCATCGACAGATCTTCGGTAAATACTTTATCAGCATGCGACTCGCGTATAGGCACTGTGGAACTGCAGCACCCCCTATTTCCACTTCATATTACCGATAAAATTGAATGAGTCCTTTTTTCTTTAATTATTTCTTAAAACTTGTACGATGTGTATAACTAGTAGCCATCCCCCAGTTTCCAGCGGCGTGGAGTTTGACTTTTGTGCGCATGCGTACATAGAAAGCTGCATGCGAGGTTACGAGGGATAGAGAGCACTGTCGCTCCCGCAGTGCCGACAGTTTGACTGTTGTGCACAATTTTCTGGAGCAGCACCCCCACTAAATGCGGCTTTCTATAAGCGCATGCGCATAGCAGTCAAACTTAACGCTGCTGGAACTGTGAAGCCCACAGTTCCATACAACGATTTTGTATAAACTGGGGGATGGCTACGAGTTATATATAGTATAAGTTTAAAGAAATAATTAAAGATAAAGGATTCATTATATATTATATTTTATGGGTAATATGAAGTGGAAATAGGGGGTGCTGCAGTTCCACAGTGCCTATACACGAGCCGCCACTGCATGGAACAACGGGGAAATTATTTGTTATTAATTAACTCTTTGTTATTCAAACCCTCATTAGCAATCGTCTGCTCTGAGCATTCCCAGTCTGTCCAATTCGTCGAATCTTAACAGTCGTGCTTCAAACACCCAACTGTCCGTGCACTTCGGTGGAACCCAAACCCACAGCCCTCAGACGACCAGAAGGGGAAGTCTCAGCCCAGACTCCGGTCCTTTGAATCGGAAGGATAGTTTGAGTCCATCCCCCAGGTATGATAACTACTGCTCAAGTCCTCCGTATATCTCGGACCTCGATGTAACAAAGGTCTCTTTACAGTCGTCTTCAACGTAAGGGTAGCGTCGGGTGCCAAGGAGGATCCCCTCTTCAGCGCCGGGGGAGCCGAGGAAGCATTTGCAATTGGAGGAGACGCAGTAGAAAACGAGGGGACCAAGAGACACTAGTCGACTCTGATGTGGGGTCCGACGAAGACACTTCTGGCGGAGGGGAACACGAAGAAAGCATTCTGAACAACAGCAATCTCAACAATTCTTACTCTGTTAGGTAAGCTTGTGCTAAATATTGAAGTTTTATTTAAATATCTATGAAATTCGCTGTTGAGGATCAATTTAATTGGTATAAGATTGGGACCTTGACAGATATATATATTTTGTTTTCGTTGTTTTTTTCCAGCCCAGTTCAAGAGCGGAGTCACTGCAACGGTGGACCGCCCATAGCCCTTCAAAACACTCCACACTACAAGCGTAACATCTTGACGCAGCAGAATTCCATCGGCACCCCCTTGACTTTGAGTCCCCAAAACTCGATACGAAGTCGGCCCCAGACTCCTAGGGTGGCACCCTCTCAGCTGCCCACCTCCAGCACCGCCGCCTGGAACGTCCCCAGCAGACAGAATTCCATTCGAAATTCCCTCAGCCGCCAGAACTCCATCAACAGCAATGCCGTGTCCAATCCTCGTGCCCTAAGCCCTCAGAATTCTGGCAGCCATCGGCCTAGTTTGGTACCTAGCCGCCAGAATTCCCTTTCTGGTTCCTGCAAGGATGAGTTCAAGCCCAACAATTTGGATGCTGCCTTTCAACCGTCCAAGACGCTAGAGACTGCTGGATTGGACTTCAAAGACGACCAAGGAACTGGCAAAGTAAGTGTCTTCCACTTACGACTTACAGACACATACTGGAGGATTTTCGAATTGTGGGGGGAACAGGGGCGATCATAAGCAAGATGTCTTGATTTAATGACATTTTTTTTTAAATATATAAATTGAACTACAATTTCATAGTTAAAATTTTGTTGCCATAGTTGTTGAATTTTCACAGCAGCTGTCTGTCTTTATCCATTGCCGATATTGTTTGTTATTGATTTATTATATTTTTCCAGATTTGTTGTTTTTTTGAAATTCCACCTCAGTTAGAAGGTCGAGAAGACTATTCATTATTTCTCTTCTCACCTGAAAATCCGTAAGTTGTACCAGCTGGGAGTTAATTATTTTGTGTGCCATTACACATCCCTCTTATCCGTCCTGGTCGTAACCGAAGGTTGGTTAAGGGAGAGAGCCAGGTAATCTGGGGTTTTAAAAATATTTATAGAAAACACTCTAAAGCCGGATCTCCACCAGTATACTCATTTGAGTATACTCCATGTTTCCGATTGAAAATGTTGCCTTACCCCATTTCCGTCGTGACGTATGTGTGAAATTATGACGCTTTTTCAATAATTCCAAAAATATGTGTCCCCGACTCATTTCGACGTTCGCTTTGGAGGCGGTCTACATTCAAAGGAGAAACATGAAGCCGCTCTCGGCTCAGCCGTCAGCCATTAGCCGTCGGCTCATTTTTAAACGAAAACGTGTTTTTCGTTGGACAAATAAAGCAGACGGAAGTTCACCACGTGTTTAAAATTCGAAAATTAGTGCAGACAGCTGTGCTACACAATCTCGGTAGGAGCGCCGTAAACTGGACTCACTCGCACCCGTTTTTTTTGTTGTTGCTTCGTTTGGTGGATACAACTCGGTATCATACTTATTGTTGCTGTTTCACCACAAAAAAATGTGTTAAGTTGAATTTTTGTTCGCAACATCTGAGAAGAAACATCGCGACTCATTTGGTGGAGACCCGGCTTTAGTAACATATTTAACGTATTATTCGTTTCGCTATTTAATGATGATTAGCGCATTTCCTTGGTTTTTTTAAATATTTTTTTGAAAAATATGCCTGTTGCAACGCCGCCATTACTTTTGTTCAATGTGCTGCAAATGTATTTACGTTTTGTGATTCCCCAAAAAAAGTTCCGTAGGTAATTTGTTTACCCTTCTGAAACCGTCGGTTAAACCGAAAAACCGGATAAGAGGAGGTCTGTTAATAGAAAAACTGTAGTAGAATTTTGAGTTTTAATTTGAACTCGACAATTTTGTTGTTGTTATTGTGCTACAGTACGTTTTCCAATTGTCATTTCTCAGATTCCGAAATCTTTGCGTGAGATTCACGGAGAAAAAGTGGTTCGATTACACAGTTTTGGTTTTCATCGCTCTAAACTGCATTACTTTGGCGATGGAACGACCCAAAATTCCACCAGATAGCGTGGAGAGATTATTCCTAACATGTGCCAACTACATTTTCACTGTAGTTTTTGCCATAGAAATGGCCGTTAAGGTAGGAACTCGATCATGTGGTCATTGTTATATTCCTCTTTGAATGTTCTGATAATAACGTGTAACATTCTCTGTTACATTTTAGGTAGCTGCTTGGGGCTTGTGGTACGGAAAGCATACTTACTTCCGAAGTGGATGGAATATCATGGACGGCTCTTTAGTCATTGTTTCATTGGTGGACATCCTCATGTCCATTTATTCAACCAGTAGTCCCAGGATATTTGGCATTTTACGGGTATTCCGGTTACTACGGTCTTTAAGGCCCCTCAGGTAACACAACCAGCATATTATTTTCATCACTAGTGGTTGTGCAGTGGCCAAAATTAGTGGGGGTGCTCCAGAAAATTGTGTGCGCATGCGCACAACAGTCAAACTCCACGCCGCTGGAACTTTGCAGCGCACAGTTCCATAGAAAGATTTTTTGTATAAACTGGAGGTCCCAAAGTGGGTGATGTCACCTAGTTATATATAGTACAAGTTTTAAGAAATAATTAGAGATAAAAGGACTCATTATATTAAATTTTATCGGTAATAGAAAACGGAAATAAGGGGTGCTGCAGTTCCAAAGGACCGCGAGTCGCCACTGGGTGTAGGGCCATTTTTAAATAATGTTTTCTATCATTTTTTTAGAGTAATTAATCGTGCTCCTGGCTTGAAATTAGTGGTTCAAACGCTGCTTTCGTCCTTACGTCCCATCGGCAACATCGTGCTGATTTGCTGCACGTTCTTCATCATTTTTGGCATTTTAGGCGTTCAAGTAATTAAAGTTGATATTTGCTTCTAAACATCGATGCTAAATGTTTATCTGTTTCACGGCAGTTTCCACTTTTTTTTTTTCAGCTTTTCAAAGGCACCTTTTACTTTTGCGATGGCCCCGATGTGAAAAACGTTAAAAATAGAACCGATTGTTCTAATCGTGGTGACAGTTACCACTGGGTGAATCGGAAATATAATTTCGATGATTTGGGACAGGTACGATGTTTAGTTTATTATCAATATTTCAATCGTTGGATTTTTGGTTGGCCAAGTCAATTATTGAACGGACCCATCTTGACAATTGGTGGAGTTGCCAATCGTTATTTTATGATGACTGTCAACGTTTATTGAACTTTGGACCGGAAGACATATTACGATATAGCTCAACCAATACGTATCGGCATGCCAACCATATGGTCCAACCAATATGGCTCTTCATTTCAACCATGACCCAACGTTGGTCCAACCAATATCTCTAAAATCCATGTTTTCATCTTCTTGCAGGCCCTCATGTCTCTCTTTGTCCTTTCCTCGAAGGACGGTTGGGTGAATATCATGTACCAAGGTTTGGACGCCGTCGGAGTGGACCAACAGGTCAGTGTACGATATACGCTTTTGGGGATTGTACTGGAAGTGTGACTCGTGTATTTATAATTGCATCGTTGTTGTTCTTAGCCAATTGAAAACTACAGCGAATGGCGTCTGTTGTACTTCATCTCTTTCCTTCTTCTGGTGGGCTTCTTCGTGTTGAACATGTTCGTGGGGGTGGTCGTCGAAAATTTTCACCGTTGCCGAGAAGAACAAGAAAAAGAGGAAAAAGCACGAAGAGCAGAAAAAAGGGCGAGAAAACTGGAAAAGAAACGACGAAGTAGGGGATTATTGTATGGTGGCACTGGTTCGTAGGTGGCGGCTCGAGTCTGGCTCTTCTCTCTTTACTTTTTCTCTTCCTTTCTTCTTCTTCACATTCTGTCTGCATCCTTCCAAGAATTTCTACTTTCTGACTTTTTTTATTTACTACTTGCATGAATTTTCTCCATTTCTGGATTAGACTTTGGATAAATTTAGTAGATATTTGACCTTAAACTGCATGCTTAACATTTCGGTGATCATGGCTACAATACCTAGTATCACACTGCATGTTTCATGAAACTGAAACCGGGTTTCACAAATATGTTTGTGATATGTGGATGCCCACCAGATTTCTGCAACTAAGTTTCATGAAACTTTTGGCCAAAAAAACGTGTTTCAATTAAACATTTTGGTGATCCATCAAGAGTCGGTAAAGATGAAAGGAAATCAATGAAACATTGTTTCACGGTTAAGGCGCTCCTACCAAGGCGTTAATACTCCTATTGCCCCCTATAATACGCTTCTATGCAAACGACGCTTTTACTACAGTGAACACAAACAATTATTCACCTCGTGGATATCTGACACGTTATTATAGGTACGCTTTTACGTTTTTAAGTAAAACAATATGTGTATATTTTGTGTTCACTATATAGTAAAAGCGTCGTCTGCAAGGAAGCGTGGAGAGTATTAACGCCTTGGTAGGAGCGCCTTGACTAGCAAACAGGTTCTCAGGTCGAAATGCTTTTTTGATGTGGACAGATACATTTGGACAAACGTCAATACAGAAATATGTTCATGAAACACAGTTGAAAAACTTATTTTGCAGAAACTTTGTTTCAGTTTTTTTAAACATCCCAGTGTGTACTAAGCATAAGGATTTTCATCGTTTCAGAATTGACTAAGGAGTCTGCTAATCAAATTTCCTAGGTGAATTTTCAATAAAAATAAATAGCACACTTGAAGGTGAATTTTCGATTTAAATGCAAATCTGTTGTTGCATTGTGCACTTGAATCTGATTGGTCTGTCAAATGGAAAATCTATGTCTGGACATGCATATGCACATATACACTTTATACCCATATATGACATTTTAGTCAAAAATTTAACAGTTTTTTTGGGATGGTGGGGGGGGGGGGGTTACCTTCCCAGGTGGAAAAATTATATACGACACATTCTGTATATGGATATAATTGGAAATGCAATCTATAATTACCCGTACGTGAATGTATATTTTATTTACGAAAACCAAAAACTTTCTATAACACAGCATCCGTAAGAGTTTTACGTACATGCCGCTATGAAATTAAATAATTTTGTTAAATATAAATTAATACTTTTTTGTTATTATATAGTCACTAACATCTAACTTCTGAGCTATTTCTATCGCACACAATCTTTCCAATTTTAACATATTTGCAAACTGTCTCCTTCTCTGGATTCTTTCTAGTTGCTGCTCTCTTCTTAGCAACTAACCAGAATAGTGATAGCTTTTACTAGAACGTTTTCAACGCAACCTGAATTTTCTTTTCTTTTTGTTTTTTCGTTATTTTCCTCGAATTTTACGAGTGCCTAGACTTTCAAAGCCAGGCTCAGTTGCTGCAGCTGTTGTACTTGTATTAGATCTAGATTATTAGAAATAGTCTCTCTCCACGAAGTGACCTCTTCGAGTGCATTTTTAGAACCAGAAGTGGTTTGAATTTTGTACTTATTCTTATCATTCTTATTCTTAAGGCATGCTCTCAATGTTCATGTTTTAAATAAGATATTTAAACCCCATTCGGCGATAATCCAACTATCGAATTAAATTAATTAGTACGCGTTCATTTTTTTTATATTTATAGAAATGCGTGACCCTCCTTACTACATTAATTATTCACGCCCCAGATTATTCGTTCACAACATAGTGACCAGCAAATACTTTGATTTGGCCATTGCTGCCGTCATTGGACTCAATGTTGTTACCATGGCCATGGAATTTTATATGATGCCAGCGGTATTGTTGTTTTTCATAGGAATCTCTCTTTTCAATTTAAGTGTTTGATTTTGAAATTTTGAAATTTTTTGTTCTTTATAGGAGCTCGTGTATGCTTTGGAAATTTTCAATTATTTTTTTACGGCAGTCTTCGTTTTGGAATCTGCCATGAAAATGTTGGCGCTTGGCATCGGGAGATATTTCCAGGACAAGTAAGTAAACTGATGACGCATATGATTTTTATTAATATCTCACCGTTATGTTACTCGTGTAGATTGTAGCGAGTCTAAAAGTGGTCCGGTGCCCCTAGCGGCTTTTTAGCCGTGTGATTTCAACATGACGGCTCCTAGGGCCCTGTTATGTTTGAAACGCTTTGCCAAAGGTCCATTCGCCACTAGATGGCGCTAAGCACGAACTGTCGTGTAGTCTGTAATGAGTCGACATGGTTTAGTGCGCCTAGTGTCCTATTAGCTTTTTATCGTTACATTTCCAGCACGACTGCTCTTAGGGCCCTGCTATATGTTTGAAAGGAGTTGTTAAAAGCCCTAAAGGAGCTAGAGAGCACTGAATTTGAACTGGCATGTAGTCTTCAGTGAGTCTAAATGGTTTAGGTTTTTATCTTTTCATTTCCAAAATGGCTACCCTGCCATGTTTGCAACCCTTTGTTAAAGGCGCTAAAGGGCGCTGAATCTGAAAAAAGCTTCGTGTGAAATAGTCATTTTTCTTGCTTGATCCAATCTGCAAGAAGTCACCTTCATATTTTTCGTTTATTAATTTTTCGTTACCCGCTGTGCAGATGGAATCAATTAGACGTGGCCATTGTGATTCTATCATTGGTGGGAATCATTCTAGAAAAGATGGAGTCGGCTGTGATGCCCATCAATCCAACAATCATCCGGGTGATGCGTGTTCTTCGTATTGCTAGAGGTGAGCACAGCGAATTTCCAGATTTGCATTTTATCATTGCAGATGGCCCTAAATCCGGGTCTCCACCAGTATACTCATTTGACACGCTCCATGTTTCCGATTGAAAATGTTGCCATACCCCATTTCCGTCGTGACGTATGTGTAAAATTATGACGCGCTTTCAATTCCAACAATATGTGTCCCGACTCATTTCGACAATCGCTAAGGAGGCGGTCTACATCAAAGGAAAAATATGTAGCTGCTTTCGGCTAAGCCGTCAGCCGTCGGCTCAGTTTAAACAAAAACGTGTTTTTCGTTGGACAAATAGAGCAGACGGCAGTTCACCACCTGTTTAAAATTCGAAAAGTAGTGCAGACAGCTGTGCTGCACAGTCTTGGTAGGAGCGCCATAAACTGGACTCACTTGCACCCGGTTTTTTTTGCTTCGTTTGGTGGATACAACTCGGTATCATACTTATTGTTGCTATTTCACCAAAGAATGTGGCGAGTTGAATTTTCTTTCGCAACATTTGAGGCGAAACATCACGACTCATTTGGCGGAGACCCGGCTTAAAAGACACTTGTGTATATGTTTCAGTCCCGAGATCTTTGGAGCTTGTGTATCAAATTATGCGGCACCCTGCTTATATCTAATTCTTTCTTTGCAGTGCTCAAGTTGTTAAAAATGGCCAAGGGCATCCGGGCCCTTCTGGATACGGTGATGCAAGCCCTGCCTCAAGTGGGAAACTTGGGACTGCTCTTCTTTCTGCTGTTCTTCATTTTCGCAGCATTGGGCGTGGAATTATTCGGAAGACTTGGTAATTATTCACTCCGAGAAAAAAAAAAATCTTAATGGGACCTACAACTGTACGCGGATGACCAAGTTCTTGTTTGAAAATGAAAAACTGTCATCCGATTACTAATTAAAATTAGCACAATTGACCACTCTTGCATTTTGCTTATAGAGTGCGATGAGGGAAGTCCTTGTCAAGGCTTGGGCGAACACGCTCATTTTCAAAATTTTGGCATGGCCTTCTTGACCCTGTTTCGCGTGGCCACTGGAGACAACTGGAACGGCATTATGAAGGTGGATATGGATAGTCGGTGTAGTTGACTCCCTCCAGAACTGCTTTTTGTGCTGTCTTACGCAATTTTCTATCGATTTAGGATACTTTGAGGGAAGAATGCGACGAGAAAGCCGAATGCGTGACCAACTGCTGCGTGTCGCCCATTATCGCTCCGTTGTACTTTGTGGTTTTCGTCCTGATGGCCCAATTCGTCTTGGTCAACGTGGTCGTGGCTGTCTTGATGAAACACCTCGAGGAATCTCACAAACAAATGGAAGACGATTTCGACATGGAAGTGGAACTGGAGAGGGAGCTGGCAGCCGAGGAAGAAGCCGCAGCGGCCGTGGCTGCCGGAGCGGCAAAAGCGGCAGCTGTCGAACAGGTAAATACACATGCTACGTGTTTGTCGACAACATACTTGGAACAACACCATGCTTGGAATAATGTATGCGTTTGAAATTGCAATTACAGAGGGATAGAAGTTTTGCAAAGCCGATCATGATGTATCCGCACAAGCCAGTTTTTAAGATGTCCTCCTTGCCGGCCAACTTTACTTTCCACAGCGATGACCCTGGTAAGATCTAGCTCTACAAATAGTACCAAGTGTTGGATCCAGGGGGAAATGGGGGCTGACAGCTTAATATAATCTTATTTGCAGAATTTGTTGCTAAAATGTACGATACTTATGTTTTGGTTAGACCCCCAATTCGACCTTTGGATTCTTATTCCCTCTTCGATTCTTTAGAAAAATGAATTTTGAAAATGCATGTTCTAAACCTTTGAAAATATTACGCAGTATTTGCGATAGGTCATTCACACGAGACCATATCAGCTGATTTGCCGCACGAGGTTTTTTACCGAATTCACCAGCGGGCAATTGCTTTTCTATCTGCACGTTCACACGATACGTTTCATTCCGCGTGCGGATTAATTCAAGATTCGTTTATTTTTGCAATTATGGTTTTGATAAAAAAAGGCGCGTGAAAAAATTCGAAATTTATATAGAAAATTGGAACACAAAACATTCGAAAAAGTGAGGCGCGTGATAAAATTCGAAATTTGCATAGAAAATTGAAACACAAAACATTCG
>JAUJYV010002179.1:0-13518 GCA_033995625.1 Ophyiulus pilosus
TTTTTTAAAAATTTATATTGCTCGTTATGCGAATCACTCGTTATGCGAGGTGCTCGTTAAGCGAGGTTCCACTGTACCAATATTTCTTTTGCCATGTTTCAAGATTTTCTTATTATTTGTAATTGGTTTTTTTTTCAGGATGTCTTACCTCTGTTTTGGCAGCAGTAAATATGCAAGCGATGCCAATGAGTTGAAGATGGTTCTTTGGAAGGTCGGACTGCGAGGCGAGGTAACGATCGACCATATCTATGGCTAAGTAAAAAGTTGCCCTTTGCATGCTGTAAGCTTCTGAAACCTGTTACAAAAAATGTGTTAGTTCACTGTCACGGGCACTCTCGAGTCCCATGTATATTTTTTCTTGTGTCCTTACCTCCATTAACCAGTCGAATAAGATGGACCGCATACGAGGTTGTATTGCTGGATGCCTGTCTAGCGTCAAAGGGTCTTTGGGATATCTTTCTTCCCTTTCTATCATCCTGTCCCACACTTCGTCAGGATCGGCCCAGTTGAGTTCTGGGAGGGGATGCCGAGGCTGAGGGGTCGGTGAGGGCATGCACGTTAGTTGGCTGTGTCTGAAATAAGTGGACAGGACATGGCTAGGTTATGGTTATGAACACGACAGGGTTAGGACCGGTGAGTAAGGTCTTTAATGAAAGTGACCATTGCACAGACTTACGTTAAGTTTAATCTGCTGGTTAAATGTAAGAAGTTGAGCGAGCTTTGGACATCTCCGCTCGAGTATGGACTGCTCGAGCATGGACTATTTGACTGTAAAGCAAATAATGTTTGATGTCAAGTTTCGGAGTGATGTGTTTCAACCGCACAATGTATCGCAGAACTTAGTTTTGTAATTAAATTGCAGATACTGCTGCTTATTTTTGGACGGTTAATTTACGTTAATTTTGAAACTGAACGTGGCTAAATAACTAGTTTTGAATAACTTTTTATCCAAATGTTGAACTATAATATTGTACAGAGTTTTAAAAATAGACTACACTTCAGTTCATCAATTTATGATTTGATACCAACAAGGAATAATTTAGGCATCAAAATACAAATTTTAAGTTTACATTTGGCACATTTTTAAAAAAAAACTTTTATAAGGGGTGAAACGTTTATCAGTTTTCATTTTTAATATTGCAATTTTATCTCGACTAGTAATCAGTAATTCGGGGAATGATTGTTTATATTAATTTCGCTTTTTAATTTATATGAACACATTTTCAAAAACCTTTAGTCAAAAAATAAGTTTTTAAAAAGCCAAATTTGTTACTTTTTTAGATTAGTAAACCGGATCAAAAGGGGTTGTTGCCACCGGGTTTTTTTGGCGGGATTGAACCCTTCGTCCCACCCCTTGAACCCTAATTTAACGACAATGAAATAATTTTGTAACTTACATTGCTAGTGGTACCCACAGATGAACGTTTCCTAATTTCCTTTTCATCTGAACTTTGATCCTGAAACATGCGAATCATCCGGAATTAAATTTACAATTTGATCGAAGCAAAACAAAACTTTGTATACGTGTGGAGAAAACGATTGCTTACCTCGGGGCTTAATTCTCCTATTTTCCTTTTTCTATTTAATATGTTGGGTATTAAACAGGCACTTTCTCGGACCTGGAGTCTCTGGCTAATATATTTTTTTAATATACTTTAGCATGCCAATAAAATAAAAATGAAAAATTTGAACAAACTATTTGACAATAAGCAACGCAATTCTTACCTTTTTCTCGACATTGTGATGTCCAAATCTGTGCTCGGTATATTTCAACTGGAAATCAAACATACAATTAATGAGTTTTATATGAATATTATACACTTTTTTAAGGGTAATTTTGTTTAAGAGGGCGGGAGTATAGGGCAGATGAACTTTTTTTCCTTGTTCACTTCATGAACCCCAGAGTGGACACAAAAGCGGTTTAAGTCCGGTTTTTTTTACACCATTCTCGTACGGATTTCGGCATCTATACTTACTGTAATCGATGCTGATTTTTGTACCGTATTTTAGTTAAATTTTAGATGAAAAATGACCCAATGTGGGCCACCCGCCAAATTAAGACCACCCCGGTGGTCCCGATTGGAAACAAAAGAAAAAGTTGACTTATTCGGGGTCGTTGAAACACGTGTTAAACTAATTTTAACAAGGTGGTTAACACTACTTTTTAAGCTGGACATATAACATATTTTCACCTTATTGACGATAAATAATCCTTGGACATAAACGCGGACCTGAAACTGACCCTCCGCTCATTGAACCGCCAGATAGCCAACTAAGCACTATTTGGGCGCCAAGCAAACATAATCGCCACCGCTATAACGTTTTGCGGGAGTTCAAACCCCCTTTTTGTTCGCTGTCTATATAGTATCTATTTCTCAACCTACACTAGTCTGTTTTCAATATTTTGATAAGCGAATTTTCAACTTACTTTTGATTGATGACTGGAATTGGTAAACAAATGGAAACTTTGAAAATTGTTTCACTTTCACGGCTCACTCGCTTCGACTTCCCGCAAGTTTTTTCGCCGCCAAAACGATGAGCGGAACCGCCGGTAATCAACCGTGAGATGTCCGCACACAATGACCGGGTAAATACCGCAAATTTTTCAACTTAAACCAACCGCAAAATCCGAAAAAACACGGGAGACTTTTACACTTTCCAATGCACAACTCGGTTGATTATATTTGGAATCGTTGACCAGCATAGGCTATACAGCTGATGGCGCCTTATTTCAATATGCGCATGCGCGTTCGTGCCCTTCCATTCGCTTAGCCAATCAGAAATGAGTTGGCCTCCTGACCGACCAATCGCGATGCACGTCAACATACGCACGTGCAAAGTTGGCACATGTTGTTTACAGGGTGCACCAGAAATTCATTAGGGTATATAATCTTGATATTTTCGTTTTCGGGTCACATAACTTACGTTTTCTTGGCTGGACAAGGTCTTAACTCGGGTTTTTCTTACGTGCGAATGGTAGTTGATATTCTTAACTTTAAGATTCAGCGAAAAGATCTTTATTGCCAATGGGCTTTTTACACTTTTTAAACTAAAAATACTTGTTGGGTGCGCACTGTTAAAATACAACTTTTAAAACACGTGGTATGCAAAAAATACCACGTGTTTTAAAAGTTCAAAGGATTAACACAACGATGGAAACCGCATTGTCACTACTTAAAGCCTGGGGAGTACTGGTGAGTGTCCATTAAAATTGTTGGCAAGAATGTTGGCTGAACCAGGCTGCTACGTGTCCTATATATATGTACATATGTGATCTTAAAATAAACTGCATAAAGTGGCCTGCTTATAGCTGTCCAATAAGGTCAGTCTAAAGGTTCCTGTTGCTAATCTTGCGTCCTTTGGGACCTGGGTCAATTTTTTTTTTATTTGGACTGGGGAGAATTGAGGCATGGGGTAAGGTGAGACTGTGACATTGAGTTCTATCATAGAAATTGGCTCGATATATTCAATTTAAAATGTCTTTACTTACTACTACGGGTAATGACAACCTTTGTGATATTTTGGCTTGTGACACGTGGTTTTGTGTCTTAAAATCACAATATTTTCTTAGAAAAATCCTCGTTATTTCTACGTGAATATTTTGTCGCATCTGTTGCTAGTTAATCCATATTTTATTGATAAGTAAATAGAAACGTATGTCATTTTAGTTAGCAACCTCCGTGTGGGGTAAACTGAGACGACGGATTTGGGGCAAGATGAGAAACTTAATGATCATTGAATTTGCACTTTTGTAATTGTTGTCAATTTTGATAATTATTAATTCGTATATGTCTAACGTAGAGCTAAATGAATGAAAATGAGTCGAAAATAGTTTACATAAATCTAAATTGAAGGATTTTAAAAAGATGGAGATTGTGGTGAATTAACTTTTTTAAAGTATAATAATTGCCTTTCATCACATTTCAGCCGCAACTAATTAAGTTTACTTGTAACGTCACACGTCCTTCTAGTACTTACTAATCCAGGAAGTGGTCACCAAGGTGTGACATAAATAGGTCGCCTAACACATGCTTGCTAATTCTTCTATTTAATCCCAAAAGGGCAAAATTAGCCAGGGGAAATCTGTATTGTCACTATCTTATTCTGGGAATAGTTCAAGAAGAAATGTGCTGTTTGTATATTGGTCACACAAATTTCCTACTAAACTAGGTAATTTAAATGTATAACTTTTAAATAGTTAATTTAAGACTTAAATAGTCGACTACTTTTGTGAAAAAAAATTGGGCAGAAACGATACATTGGACACATTCTTTGCTAAATCGAGTTAATCATTAGGAAAGGGACACAAAGACCCAGATAACTGGAATTGCAGTTGCCTGGTTGTTTATTAGGAAAGGTTACTCCCATTCTAAACAATAATGAATTTACTCATCTTCAGCTTCTGTCATCATTTTCTCCTCATTAAAGGTACATTTCTGATTAATTTAAATTAACAAAAATTATCTATCAGATTTGGTACTAGGAAAGGTTTAGTTCGAATTTTAGTTAATATGGGGAAAAAATGATTCTACACTGTCATAAATAAGTGGAACCCAATAAAAAAAATCACAACTGCGTGAAAAATGCATAGATTTAAACGAAATGTGGCACTTGCACAGAACAATATCGTAGGAACAAAAATGAATTATAAAATGTGCTGAAAATGTTCTCCGGTAACCCTTACACACGCATTTTTCACGAAGTTGTGATTTTTTTTATTAGGTTCTACTTTTTTATGACTCACAAATGTATATTCGTGTGAAAAGACTTGTTTATTTTAACATGTATCGTTATAAGTCATAAACGTACTAAATCATTTATTTCGAAATTGCACCAAAGTAGTACAACATTTTGGCGATTAAGAAAACATTGTAAGGTGCCATTGCCGTCTGATTTTTTACTTTCAATTTCTAATCCTGGTCAGTGGGGTAAAATGAGACATTTCACACATTTTTTCAAGAGACAGTAGATTTAATAGAATTGGCTCATATTCTTACAATTTTAGATTAATAAGACAATTAATGAACGTGCGAAATATGTTTTAGTAAAAAGTGTGCTTCAATGCTCATTATTTAAGAAATGAAGATGTGAAATTGAATGATTTTGTTGCTGAAATCATAGTCAAATAAACTAAATTGAACTAATTTGGTAATACTAGTAGTTAGTTGCAAGAAAATAAAAAACTAGATTTTTAGTTAGGTTTGTTTAGTGGTTAGGTTAGATCAGGTTAGGTTAGTCTAGGTTAGGTTATATTATCTGATGTGTAAATAAGAAAGCCCTACCACATGGCATTTTTGTACTTGTTACAGGGTTTTAAAATTGAAATTGGAGAGTTTGAGCCAGCCAACGCCTTAACGTTAACGGCGGGAAGGGAGGAGCCACGGACTTAACTACCCAATGAACTAAATGAACGTCGTGAGTGTGCATGACGTTCAGTTAATTCATTGGATAGTTAATTCCGTGGCTCCTCCCTTCCCGCCGTTAACGTTGAAGTTAACGTTAAGGCGTTGGCTGGCTCAAACTCTCAATTGTTACAAATTTATAACACAATTAAAAACAAATTATAGCTCACAAATTAAATTAAATTTTGTTGCAATAGTTTCCCATTTTACGTAATTAATAGCAATTAAACATAATATCAAAGTTCAATTTTGCTATGTTGAATATTCGATAAGAGTACACGTGTCACAATTAACCTGTTTTAATGAAATCCTATTTTTGATCAAAACATTTATAGACATGTTTATAGATCTGTTGATTAATAAATCTTTTATAATTAACCAATTGATTATGCACGAGTTTTGTTAAAAATGTTTAAAACAAATTTTATTACAAATAATACCAAAAACAAAACAAAAAACCACAGGGTCACAAAATGAATGTTCATGACAACCTCTTCATTTGCATTTCTTTGAATTTTGAAATTTTCTTGATTGGAGCAGGGTTGCTTTCTTTTGAATTTTTGGCGATCGTCTCGGGATTTCTTTCGACAATTACACCAGAAAACGCCTGTAAAAAATAAGAATATCGGCATTTTATTCACATACGGTAGAAACCTGCGAAAATTCCCTTGTTCCAATGTTACACGTAAACTTTGACCTTTCTGATAGCAGATTCTCGAAATAGGAATTTTGAGAGTAGCTGACCGAAATTGTTGTACGTACCGTATTTTTTGTTTGATCCAAAAATCTCGGTACTCCAGTCATCTTATCGGTACTCGATGAAATTGTATCGGTATTCGATGAAGTTGTAATAATCGAGGGTTCGGAGGTTATTTTCCGAATTGAGCTCGACTTTAAGATTGATTTCAGGGGCTTTGGGTCACATTTGGCGTAGAATTGTTCGTAAATATCGCTCGGAGACTGGATAACTGGTACAGATGTTGTCGCCATGGCCTCCTGCATGAAAAAAGGAAATTAATATTTAAGAGGTCCCAACTTGGTTTTGAGCATAACTGTATTGGGCATGTATTTTTTAATAATATTTAGGAATAAACATATTTGACAACGGTCGTGATGCTGATGTTTGAACCTTACTTACGTGCGAGGTGGATGCTGTTGGATCTTTTGACTCGGTGAACTTTATTTTGACAGTAGGAACGCTCAATGTTGATTCGGGGAGTGTTTCTGGGGCCGTTTCGTTCCAACGAACAGATTTCCGTTTCTGGGTTTGTTCGATAGCTTCACCGTCCGATGAATCGGTCCCTGGCTCGTCGGAATCTTCTTCGCTGCTAGATAAATCAGATTCCTCGCTTGCGGTACTTAAATCGGGATAGATAACTATTTTTTTGATATGTGGGTTTATAAGATTTGATAAAATATTGACTTGGAATCAAATTTCTCGGATAAAAATCTACGACGAGTAACCACATACTGGCAAATTTCATCGGTCCCTTCTTCGCTCATTTCAAGCCTCCGCCAATAATCTTCCTCGGTTTCCCCTTCCCTCCCCAGGGAAGATTCCTCTGCGGTTTTGTTCTGATGGTACTTCTTTACATTCTGCCGATGTTTTTCTGCAAAAAACCCCAAAAAAAACCCCGTATTTTACCGAGACTTTAAGGAATTATTTGAACTGCCAGGTGTTCGCAGGCCCTTTACCTCTCCAGGCCTTTTCATCGCCTTCATCAAACTCTTCCACAATGTCGAGTAGGTCGCCACCGATTTCCTCTCGCACTTTTTCTGTGGATACCATCCACTGTTCGTACTGTCTGCGCTCCTTTCGAAACTCGGCAAGCGTGTTGTCACATTCTGCAAACAATGTTGATTAAAAGCTAAGACTTCATAAGTTTTCCTCTTTTAAGAAGTCGAAACCATCTCCGCTTTTAAGTTGGAAAGCTCTGGTCCCTTGGAAAACTTTTCAACAGGGTTCTGCTCTAATGCAGTCGTGTATCTTACGTGAGATTCGCCTCGTGACTATCTCGGCAGCTTGTTTGGCGGACCTTTCCGCAAACCAGTTGTCCCCCAGAAGTACCATGACTTCGTTGGTGTGTATAAGCTTGCCGGGCATGAAGGCTACCGAACCAAATGGTACCTAGATCGGAGAGATAAGGGGGGCATATATGTATAAGGACGCTAGGGGTGGGTCCTAGGTGATAAAGGGGTTGGTTTGTAAATATGCGGGGCTAACCATGACATCGTGTTCGATTGTGTCGGCAAGTGTTTCCAGTCTGCCCTTGAGGTGTTCATAATCCTCTCGAAACTTTGTCCTGAAAACGTAAAAGGTTAGGTTAGGTGACAATTTTGGCTGTATATGCCACGAGTAGAAAAAGGTTGAAAAATTCATTTTTCAGCATGGTAAATTTGTAATGAACATTTGGTCAAGCTTACCACTTGGAGATGTTTTCCAGACATATCCGATATCCCTGAAAATACAAGAATTACAGAGAATGAGTCACGTGATGGCTGTAAGTTAGGCTTAAAAGCTAACTTAGCCTATATGTACGAAAGGCTTACAGTATCTCAAAATCTTGCTGACAACACTAAATTTGGCTGCAATTAGCTTTAAAAATAGGCTGAGGGTGTCTTAGGTCATGAGGGGATATGGTCCTATAACGTTATACCACTTTACATCTTTTCTTTACACTCTTTTAATGCAATGTTTGATGCAAGTTTACATGTGTTCACAGTCATTTGACAAGTACTTGACAGCGTTTTTGTTTTAAAAAAAAAGGTTTTGAGTGGTTTTTACCTTAGATTGTTCTTCTTTTAACTTTGTTAGACCTTGGTTTAACTGGTTTGTCCTTTTATTCATCTTTAAAGCACTCTGCTACAGTGAGGTAACGTTCGCGTGATCACAGATCCACAAGTTGGTTTTTAAAACCCGGTTTACGTTTGTCGCCTTTTAAACGTAAGGATCCGGAATTGTCAAATGAGCTTTGACGTGCCATTCTGCGCATAGATATCCCCGCATGCACTAAGTGTGATGACACTTTGTAAGTTGCCGTTACGTGTGTGGAGATGGCGCCACTGAGGTCGTATGCTGTAATATGCTGTATTTTATGTTGGAAAGATGGATTACATAACATCTATGTGGTATATCAGAAATTCGTGAAATTTCATTAAATATTGAACGAAATTTATGGAAAATATGATTTTTTCATACAAGGTAATCAAGAGACCAAATAGTAAGCACAACCAAACATCATTTCAGTGGCATACAGATGGAAATTTGTATTTGTATAACTTTAAAAAAATCTGGTGCTGTAAATCGGAAATTCGTGAAATTTTGGCTGAAATTTCATGAAATATAGAGCAAACTTCCTGAAAAATGGAGTAGCATCTGTTTCAATATAAGGGAATCAAGAGACCAAACAATAGACAGTTTGAGCATGCCAATATCTTTTTATTTAACTTAAATTTAATGGCGGGAAGGGAGGAGCCTCGCATTGAACTACCCAATGAACTAACTGAACGTAATGGACGCGCATGCGTGGTTCTTCCCGTCCTGCCATTAAAGCTAAGGTAAGTATAAAGACGTTGGCGTGCTCAAACTGTCTAATAAGTACAACCAAACGTAATTTCAGTGGCATAAAAAGGGAAACTTTTGTATTTGTAACTTTAAAAAATCAGGTGCTGTATATCAGAAATTTGTGAAATTTTGGATGAACTTTCATGAAATATTGAACGAAGTTTTTCGAAAAAATGATAGCATCTGTTTTAAAATAAAGGAAGCCAAGAAATTCCTAGTAAATATGGTATTGTTGTAAAGGGAAATAGAGTGGTATACCTACAAATTATAAGCACAACCAAGTATAACCTTATAGCATGAACTACATGTGTTAAGAGCTATCCAAACCGGGTCAAAGTTGAATAATCGGCCAGAGCCTGGATTCACTTTGACCCGCATTCGTCATATATCCAGTATTGATTCCTGCGGATTCTGCGCATTTCTTCCATTGTGTTCCGGGTCACATACATACATACAGTGGCGACTGTCATACAAAATTTGGATATTGTGCAGTTAATAGTTGAATAGTTTAGACAAAACTCTGCAGATTTCATTTAACGTCATAAGTTTTTTAACCGCACACACGGTATGCCGTCAATTTTCATATTTACATTAAAGTTTAGTGTGCCGTAAGTTCAAATTTGGTGAAGATTCATGATATGTTAATGAAATCTCCGCCAAAATGTCAGGATTTTATTATATGTACTTTTACTGCGATGAATTTTTATAAAGTAACGTTTGATAAATGTTTCATTTATGTCGCTGGAATTGTTTTTTGGTGTACTTAACAATTTTGGCCCTTGACTTCCTAATGATTATTCACCGCGGAATTAACATATTTATGAGGAATTTCGTTTCATTTTTAATGAAATTTCTCCATAAATTTCTGCCAAAATGTCACGACTTTCTGATATACAACAATGAGGGTTTATAAAGTAATGATAATCTTCCATTTATGGTACTTGAATCAGTTTTGGTTGTTGACTCTTCTGTATTCAACGTGAAAAACGATATAAACCGAGACTTGGGTACCATCTTGTACAGTGCGTACCAAAATGTCATTACTTTTGAAATATACAGCACAATATATAATTTAAAGCAACGAAAGTTTGGTACCATGTGTATAAATATTCAGCAGTGTCCAGTTTAGTATGCCTTGAGCTGGAAAATGTAGAAAACCATTGCTAGGTTAGGATTATGAATGCGTTTTGCATATGTGCAACTAAAACATAAACGTCAGCCTCTATATTCTAGTTGTTTATGGGGTGCATTTTATGAGCCAATTAAACACGCCCCAGGAAATGAAATTTATGCCAGACAAACGACCTTTTAAAAATGGCGACGACGACGCCATTTTTAATTGGATTGAATTAATTATACCTTAGTAACATAATGCTGTGCATATGTTATCTGACTTGTTATAACTCATCACGCCTTTGGATATGATTTTTCGTGGACATTTCATGTCAGATGTCTTTAACTCTCTGGTTTTACCTGTTAAGATTAAACTAGAGATTAGATTTTTGGTGGGTTTCACCATGACTAATCTGGTAATCGACCGTTAAATTTTCATCGTGATATACTAGGTATTTTTACCACCACGGTCAAACGCGATGCGCCATGTATACTATGAGCAAGGTTTATCACTCTGCATGTCCTCTAATTGTTTATATGGTAATTGACTATAATACGAGCGTTACCGAAACCATGGTTTCCGCTAGGGTCAACAAAAAAGGGGGGAAAAAAGTCTACTTCATCAATGAAATCGGAAGCTAGGGGAAAATCCGTTCAATGGAAAAATCGATGGTAGCGCCGCAGCGACGTGACGTCAGAAGGACGCCACGTTAATCGATTTTAGCTAGTAAAATCCTGTACTAGACGAAGGCCAAAAATGTACTAGATCGCTATACTCTACATATACTGCTTGTGGTTTTCGTACTCTATATATACAGACTAGGTCAGATGGAGGCAACATGGCCGCCTGTTTATTTGCAATGGGAATACGGAAATTAAACTCACCACACTGTACATATAAACGTCACCGGCTCGTTATCGTATACGTAAAACACGACGAACGCCGATTATTAAATAATTTCTACTTAAATTACTTAACGCATTTTGAACATTTTACACGAATTTCAAAAAAAACAATATGTGCGAGGCGGCCATCTTGTTCTTGAATCATGCACGTCCAAAATGGCCGCGCCCTTATAGAAGCGGACATATTGGAAATGTCAAGTACTCTGGTGGTGCTGAATAAGGTTAAGATGTTTGAAATTATATAAACTAGACTTACTTACCTTTAATGTTGTTGTCCATGTATAAATTTTACTCGGATATACTATGGCCATTCTGAATAAAAACATGATGTGCATGATCATGCACTCGCATGTGTTGTATACTATCCATTATGGACCAAAATGTCACATGTCACATATGGATATATATGTTCATATACGTGTGCATGCATGGACATGTAAGATTTTTCCAAGTATGAAATTTAGTTGAAATCTAGTTAAAAAATCTTGTTGGAAAATTTAGTTGAAATTTAGTCCGAATATGTAGTTGAAACCATGCAGATGTCATGAAGACATCACATTTCAACCGATTTTGATGTGTGCCAAGTTTAAATCCATTCCGTAACAACTGCTCCAAAGGACCCTTAAGGACTCCAAAGGATTCCTACGACTCTACATTCAGAGACTTCGTTTCGTGCTTTTCTTCTTTAATATGAGTTTTTGGCTTGAGCGAGCGCTTTTTCGAGATCGAAATGTTTTGGCCTACTAATAAACAAGAGAAATCGATATTTTCTATAGTTACGTCAGCCGCCTTCTTCCCAAAATGGCTGACGGATGCCATCGATGAACATCACCTATCAGAACCATTGATAAAGAAATCAATGGAAAAACACTACCGAAAACTCTCAATCAAAGCCAATTACGCAATTAAACGCATTTGTTTATCAGGTTAGCGATACGCTGGCCCAAAGTTACCCCACGTGATGCATTTCACAAAAACTGGCACATTTTACGATGGTCTTAAAGTTGAAAAAAATGTATAATCATCATTAACAACACAAGAAACTTAAAATATACAAATTCAAGAGTATAATTTATTTCGTATATTTACAGAGATTGCACCAAGACCGGCCGGATTTTCATTTCAAATATAAATATAACGAATAAATACAAGTTTTTTTTATTAATTTCATGCACAACAGAAATTTCACGAAAAACGCGATTTACAATTTTTTTCATGTATTTTTTTTTCATTTTTTTTCTCCTATTTATAATATATTTTGATATAACAAACATTATTTCATTAACCGACGTGTTCAATACGTATATATAATACTGCCACTAATTTAATTCTCCATTGTTTCTTAAAGACCCTACAGTGAAATTAATTTTAATAATTAATATTAATTTCCACTCTAAGAAGCACGAGTGCATATTTACATAGAATTCTGCTCAAATTATTAAATTTGAGTATTTGCTCAAAAATCGCTTCTACACGGACCATTAATAACATTTAAGCTGTCCATGGAGCAAATGCTCGACTTTACGAGTCAATCTAAATTGGGGTTGTTGTTTTTTTAAAAAAATGTTCCATTTTTTGGTATGGTGCAAGTATCGGTATTTACCACTATGTAATGTAAACCGGAAACATGTTTCTAATTTTTAGAGCAAATGCTCTATTTCATTTCGGAGGTAACGCTCAACTGTTCACTCTTAATAAATAATTAAATAAACAGAAACATGAAAAACATTGTAATAAAAGCATAACAGTGACAACAATTGTAGCGTAGTGGTAATGGCGTTGAGCAAATGCTTCTGGAGCAAAAGCATTTACTCTTTAGTGTCTGTTAGTGAAAGGTCAGAATTATTTGTGAAATTTTGGTTTAAATTCAATGCAATTCAATAAAATGTTATACCCTGCAATTAGCACACAAAATGCTATTTGGTGTGGGCAAAAGAGGATAAAGTTAATTTCCGAGGTAATGCTCAGTTGTCACTCATAATTTTGAGCAAATGCTCATAAGCTATAGTAAGTGGAAATATTGTTATGCAATGTTTGCCCCTTAAAGTAGGCAAACCGTGCATGCTTCACAGTATGCAATGTTTGCCCCTTAAAGTAGGCAAACCATACATGCTTCACAGTATGCAATGTTTGCCCCTTAAAGTAGACAAACCATACATGCTTCACAGTATGCAATGTTTGCCCCTTAAAGTAGGCAAACCATACATGCTTCACCGTATGCAATGTTTGCCCCTTAAAGTAGGCAAACCATACATGCTTCACCGTATGCAATGTTTGCCCCTTAAAGTAGGCAAACCATACATGCTTCACCGTATGCAATGTTTGCCCTTTAAAGTAGACAAACCATACATGCTTCACAGTATGCAATGTTTGCTCCTTAAAGTAGACAAACCATACATGCTTCACCATATGCAATGTTTGCTCCTTAAAGTAGGCAAACCATACATGCTTCACCGTATGCAATGTTTGCCCCTTAAAGTAGGCAAACCATACATGCTTCACCGTATGCAATGTTTGCCCCTTAAAGTAGGC